>JALIGW010000003.1:188682700-188867700 GCA_023053685.1 Diadophis punctatus similis
TCTCTTAAGAAAAGGAATCATACAAATCACTTCTCAAAAAGTCCACATTCCTAGGTGTTATTAAAAAAAGAACTGGTTCTGCATTTAGCTACGTTACTGCCATGACAGTTTGTTTTTGGATACCACTCACAAGTTCTTCAGTGACAACAACTAGCAAACTAATCTCCTAAAAAAATAAATGGCAAATATGAAGAAGTCCTGAGGGAATCAGGTGAACGTTTTTTTGAGAAGACAACATTCACTGTATACTATGCCAATAAAGAAAAAAGCAACTATAATTCAAATTCTCCATTAAATTAATCTAACATATTCTTTGATTGGAATAGAAGAATTTCTTTAAATATCAAGTCAATATAAAATAAACAAAGGCAATAGTTTGAGATAACACTATCTTAAGAGTCTGACTAAAACACCCACATCCACATGTATGCAAGCAAATTTAAGACAACACAGATTGTACGTTTTAATTAGGTGACAGAACTAAATATGTAATTCAGGAAGAGTACTAGATAACTTTCATGAATAGTTCTGGAGACCATGTTATTGAGTGATGGTTTCTAAATTCCATTGCTACTGGTTTGTGCACGCGCTTCTACACATGCGCAGAAGCGTCCTGGGTGGGTGGGCGGAGCCTCCCACCACCGCTGCTACCGGTTCTAAGAATCGGTCCGAACCGGAGCAACCCACCGCTGATGTTATCCTATCCTCTTCAGTATAGGTAAGAATGGGACAGGTGTTCTTTACTAGGCTAAATTTGATTGACATCATAACTATCTACTGTTATATTTTAACCTAATAATCTATGAGTTCAGCTCAAGTGTACTATTAAAATCAAAACTTGAAGTTTAAAATTATTTAATCCAATATGAATACCTTTTGAAGTTAGTTGGTTGGTTTTTAGATTTTAATAAAAATCAATCATTCAAATGAATCTAAAGAAGATTCCCCAAACCAGAACTTCTTCCGTCTTATTTGAAAAGGTGTAGGTCCAGCTGAAATGTCTTGTTTCAATCAGAATCTGCCCAATTATGAGTGCATATGTCTAAAATCTGATGCTTTGTGATGCTTTCATAGCAAAATTCCAGTAATTCTAAGAGTTTGGGGAATTGCAATCCAAATGTATTAGAAGGACATCAGATTAGAAAAGACCACATGCTTTAACATGCTAGACCAGTGTTTCTCAACCTTGGTAGTTTGAAGATGTGTGGACTTCAACTCCCAGAATTCCCCAGCCAGCGTTGCTGGCTGTGGAATTCTGCGAGTTGAAGTCCACACATCTTCAAACTGCCAAGGTTGAGAAACACTGTGCTAGACCATTCTTCCCACAGACATGATCCCAACTCATTCATTACTGTTCTTTTCCAGTCCAGGATTTGGGTGGCCTTTAAAATGAGTGAGCTTGCATCATAATTTATTGATGGCATTTTGTTTTCCCTATTATGGTATTTTAATCATTTCTATTAGCATTATATGGCAGCCCTTCAAAGATAAAATAGGCATGGTAAGGATTCCAAGAATGTTTTTCGCTGTAATAAGAAAATCCTGAAAGCCTGGCTCCAACCCATCTTATACTGAATAAAATCAAGGTGGGGTAAATTTGAGTTTCTTTCTCATGCTTTCTTTTAACTCAGGGCTGGGCAATCTTTTATTCTTTAATGGCTCATTTCTTTCTTTCCCCCTTAAACAATTTTTTCATACCCTTCCCAGGTCATCTCTAAATTCCTTTACATCATTTGAAATTGAGGGAGATTATTACTAGGTGTATAACTTATATATTAGAACATTTTCTGTTATATTAATACTTCTTTTTCTTTGAAAGTTCAAGAGGGTATATCAGTGTCTCTTCCTTTATTTTATCTCTACAAGAAATCTGCAGTCTGAGAAAGAAAACTGTATCAAAACTGACCAATGAATTTCTCTGGTCTAAACCCAATATTTTACCCTACAGATCCATATACCTCCAAAGGTATATGAAATGATAATGTTTTAAGATGAGAGAAAGTAAAAAAGGAATGTATGTATGTATGTATGTATGTATGTATGTATGTATGTATGTATGTATGTATATATATGTAGATCGATAGATAGATCGATAGATAGATCGATAGATAGATAGATCTGTGTGTACATACATATATATATATATATATATATATATATATATATATATATATATATATATATATATATATATATTGCATATATATATATATATATATATTGCATATATATATATTGCATATATATATATTGCATATATATATATTGCATATATATATATTGCATATATATATATATATATATATATATATATATATATATATATATATATATATATATATATATATATACACATACATACATACATACATACATACATACATACATACATACATACATACATACATACATACATATATATATATATATATATATATATATATATATATATATATGCATGCAATTTTGCAGGAAAGTTGAAGTATCCTATTCATCGTATAGTAGAGATGGAGCTTTACAGAATATGAGCAGGAGATATGACAATGGAACGGTTTTCATTCAAACCTAACAAACATGGGGAAGATGCTGAAAGAGATCTATCTCAAGAAGGTGCTCATCCTGAATTGAAAATCATCCCTGACAGCGAAATGAATGAGACGAGATAATTTACCTATACTTAAGGGATAATTTTAAGGACCATCAGTAGACAAACTCAAGCAAAAACTAGATTTAACACTTTAAGAAAGGGGTGTCAAACTCGATTTCATTGAGGATGGTGTTTGACCTTGAGGGGCCTGGGTAAGTGTGGCCAGGGTGGGTGTGGCCAGCTTGACATCATTCATGTCGGGATGGTGGTGTGGTGGCCTGCAACCCTCTGACAGTGAAAACAGAGCTCCATTTTCGCTGGCAGAGGCACCGCAGGCCGGTTCTTCGCTGTTTCCAGGAAGGCCCCGCGGGCCAGATCTAAGCACCCTGTGGGCCGGATATGGCCCCAGGCCTTGAGTTGGACACCCCTGCTCTAAGAAGTAAGATCTTTTTTAGATAACTGCTTTGTGGGTTCTTTGTATCCTTTCCAACTCAAAGATCTATACATCTATTCAAAATTAAAGGTCCTGGATAATGGTGCAGAACACACTACATTATGAAAATACCCTTCTCTGTATTTCAACAGTTACTGTGTTATCATTTTCCTTGTTTCCCACATATCACAATTACCTGCAGAATGCTTGATTTTGGGGGGGATTACAATGAATCTCTCCCTCTGACTGAAAGACAGAAATCTGGCAAACCATTTTAAGACTGGAACGTGTTCTAAGTGTCTTTACAAAACTGAGAGAAAATGGCCTTTGTTAATATTTTGGTTGCTATTTATAACAAAAATAAAATATGTTTTATTATTCACTTTAGTAAAAATAAAGTGACTTTTTAAAAAATACAATCTATGAAGTCATGTCTGAAACTAAGACTACACATGCAATCTCTGCTCTCAGTCTTAATATATTAAATGAATATGGACATACATTCTCCATATGTACAAATGGAACATCAGCCTCCAATGGAGCTACCAGATTTGAGCTGCAAAAAAATCCAGATGACTCTGAGATGGAGCAAAGAGAGTCTTCCTTATATCTTTGCTCCCATCTTAATGTGCATCTGGATTTTGGATGGCTGAGCTGAAAGGACTTGCACACATATTAGACCTACGGAAATTATACTTCAACGTGTATCAAATGGAGTCAATAGATACAATGCTTTGCCTCTTCCGTGTGTTCAATGAAATGCATGAAGAATGCTAGTGAATCTCAATGAGCAAGAATGATGGCTCCTTAGCCTCAGAGGAATCGTCTTTTGAGTAAACATGTTAATGGTTATGCAGAATTAAGTCCCTTTGAGTATATAACTACTGCCTGTGTGGGTCCCATCATTGAAGATTGGAATAAAAATTACAAAAAATTATATATTTTTTCCTTAGTTAGAGCCATGGCGCATAAATAAGTCAGGGAAATAAAATCAAATTCACGAGTGATCTGCGTTCGCTGAAGTAGTGTGAACCAAAAATCCATCACTATCCAAAGTGGAATATGCAAATCTTGCTTTTAACTTTTTTAATCAGCTAAATCTGGTACTTCAAGATGCTGAACATATTTAGTCCTGCACAGACAACTCACTTCAAAGAAACAGGACAACAAGAGACGTGAGCGAACTTGAATTTGTAACTTGAAATCAAAGTTTTGCAATGAACGATACAAATTAAACCAGTCCCAGGAAACAGAAATCGATTCAATGCTCCTTTACAAATAAATCAAGAACCCTGGTGGCACAGTGGTTAGAATGCATTATTGCAGGCTAACTCTGCCTGCAGTCAGGAGTTTGATCCTGGTGGGGCTGGAGGTTGATTCAGCCTTCCGTCCTTCCAAGGTCAGTAAAATAAGGACTCAGATTGTTGGAGGCAATATGCTGATGTTGTAAACCACTCAAAGTGTGCTGTAATGCATTATGGGGCAGCATATAAGTCTATGTGCTAATGACATTACTATAATTGTCATACAACTTTCTAATAATTAGCTTTCCAGCAAATGTTTTCCTCTCCAAATTTCATGAATATGAAGATGATGACTTAGGATAAATCCATATAATTTTCCAACCAGAAAGGAATATATCCCTGGAAGTCTTTTATTATAATATATTGATTTATGTTGTGCATTCAAATAAGTATTGGAATATTGAATTTAAATTATTTGCATTTATATTTCACTTTTCCATCTCTTTGTTTCAGGCACTCAGTTTTTTAAAATGAATTATCCATCAGTGACAAAATGGAGGATCCAGAAAAGGATTAAGTTTATTGCCTAAAGCAACCCATAATTTAGGTCTCACATGGTTGGCATCTCAGAACAATTAGTCTTCATCAAAATAACCACTTTTTTTCCGTGATGGGAAGAGGCATTCCATAACACTAAAATCGAAGGTCTTGAGTTGTGGTATATGTTGACAAAGGATCCTGGTTTTCCCACAAAATTAGGAAATTGGTTTCATCTGTTGAGATTTAGCAGGACTGGATCTTCAACTTGATTTCACATGTTGAAAAATATTTCTTGGAGTGTGCAGAATTGGCAGCTTGCATCTTTATTGTTTATCCTCTTGTGGAATTTCTTATTTGCCCTCAGCACAAAGCGGGGAATGGACTGCATGGAATCCCAGATCAGAGAGGAGTGTAGTCACTAAGTCTGTCATATGCCCTTCAGATGGACTTCAGCTATAAATCAGACGCATTGCATTAAAAGGGGAGGTGGGGAGAACCGCACAAAGTTGAAAATGAAGGAACAAAAAAAGTATCATTTCTATGAAGCTCCTGGGGATTTGGTGGGACAATATGCCCAGACATATTGTTTGTCTTTAGGCAAAACCCTCTTTCAAGTTCAAGATTTAACAGATAATTAATAGGACTGCAAGTTTTTTGGGGGACAATCCACACTGTGTTTATTCAAATTTAAGAGCCATTAAATTCAGGGGAAATAATCTTAACTCAGCATAGACTCCGTAGTTACCTAAAAATGAATCTTAGCTGCAAAATTTTCACCTAAACTGGGTTGAGCACCTTGAATTCACTGAGAGTTAGCTTCTTTTTTTTATAGTGCAGGCGGTTACTTTACATGCAAGCTCATCTTCCTGATATTATTGGACTTTAGTTTTTAACCTGGAACTGCCCAAATTTGTTGGACTATAAGTCCTATGATTACCAATCAGCAATGATTTTGCAAGTTCCCAGTTGAAGAAAACTGTTTAAACCATTTAGGTGTGATGTGCAGTGGAATCTTTATCTGTAAGAACATATTTCATTCAAAGTATCAATTTACTTATTATTCATTCTTAAAGATATGTTGTTCTAACTTATTATAAAAGACAGAACAAGATTATTAAAGGTGACTTCTTGAATACAATATACATCCATGTTGTTTTCTTGAGGAAAAACCCAACCAGACAGAGCTGTGGTCTCTCTCTCTCTCTCTCTCTCTCTCTCTCTCTCTCTCTCTCTCTCTCTCTCTCTCTCTCTCTCTCTCTCTCTCTCTCTCTCTCTCTCTCTCTCTCTCTCTCTCCCTCCCTCCCTCCCTCCCTCCTTCTCTCTCTCTCTCTGGATGGAGCAGCATTCTCTCTGACATTCCATGACTCCTCAAAGACCCTTTAAGCTACAGGCTTAAGCTCAGGATAAAAACTATTCAATTTTATTGGCATCTTAAGAAGCCCATCACGGGAGGGGACTGATCATCATCTCTTTCAGAGATGCCAGAACTGTTCCATCTATCAAAGATGCATTTACCACTAAATGGATCCAACCATATGTTCCCTCTGTGGAGGACTTGACCAACTAGATATATTAAAGACTGAATCCCAACCTCCCCAATGGACAGTCTATGATTCTAGATTGAAGCAATTTCCGAATGAGATAATCCAACACTTCAGTTTCTTTCCTGTAGCCATTTCTCATAAGACTTTGTTGCTACATTACATTACGTTACATTACATTACATTACATTACCTAACATTACCTAACATTACCTATTATTATCACCTTCAATCAATCCACTGCAGGAGGAAAACCCCTTCATTGAAGATTATGAACCATAATCAATAGATAGCTAGATGCTAGATGCTAGATAGATAGATAAATAGATATATAGATAGTTAGCGAAGCGGGGGAGGACGGAACGAAATTATCCTGGCTGAAGAGAATGGTATGTATGGCCTGCAGGAAGGGGGGAGGGCCAGCGGGGAGGGGGAGGGGGTCTCTGATGGGGGTGAGAGCCGGAACATCTCGGTCATAATGGGAAGAGGCAGATATTGCGGGAGCAGAGGGGAGGGCCGCTCTCGGGGAATAAGACCTCGCTGTATACAAGCGATCCCTTGTTCCGGCCCCTCTGATCCGGTTCCATCGTGCTCAACCCGGACACCTGGCAACCAGGGTTTTCAGGGCCCTGGGCTCAGGATGCTGCTGCTTAACGCCAGGTCAATTATCCACAAAGCCCCCCTGATACGTGATCTAATCACAGAGGAGGGGGCAGACCTGGTGTGTGTTACCGAGACCTGGCTAGGGCAGGAGGGGGGAGTAGCCCTCTCTGAGATATGCCCAGCTGGTTTCTCGGTGCAGCATCATTCCCGACCCCAGGGAAGGGGGGGAGGAGTGGCAATTATAACGCGTGGAAATCTGCATCCTCGTAGGATCCCTGCCCCGGAGATTGTTGGGTGTGAGACGCTCCTTCTGAAGTTGGACTTAGGGGTTCAGGTGGGCCTTCTCTTAACGTACCTGCCTCCCAGCTGCGTAAGTAAGGCCCTGCCTGAGCTGCTTGAGGCAGTAGCCGGCCTGGCGGTTGAGTTCCCCAGGCTTATGGTGCTGGGGGACTTTAACCTGCCATCTGCTGGCGAAACCTCTGGGGCAGCTCAGGAGTTCATGGATTCCATGACAACCATGGACCTAACCCAAGTAATTCAAGGTCCGACCCATGAGGGTGGTCACACACTTGACCTAGTGTTTCTCTCGGGGCAGTGGAGAGATGATCTGAAGATAAGGGATATAGTCACCACCCCACTGTCATGGTCAGATCATTTCCTTCTGAGGCTGGATTTCACAACCCCACTCCTCCCCCGCAGGGAGGTGGGACCGACTAGGTGGTTCCGCCCCAGGCGCCTAATGGAGCCGGAAGGATTCCAGAGGGAGCTTGGGGAAATACCTGAAACCCTGGTACACAACTCGGCTGACTCCCTGGTGGATGCTTGGAACACCGCAGCATCAGGGGCGTTAGACCGAATTGCGCCTAAGCGACCTCTCCGTGGCAGTGGATCCCGGAAAGCTCCCTGGTTTACCGAGGAGCTCCGGGAGATGAAACGCCAGAAGAGACGTCTGGAGCGCCGCTGGAGGAAAAAGAAGACCGAGTCTGACCGAACACTATTAAGAATTTACATCAGATCTTATTTAGTGGCGATAAGGGCGGCAAGACGATCTTATCTTTCCGCTCTTATTGCGTCCGCAGATTCTCGTCCAGCCGCCTTGTTTAGGGTGACTCGCTCCCTCCTTGCAAAAGGGGGGAGCGAGGAACACTTACAAGGCAGAGCTGAGGAATTTGCTGAGTTTCTGTCGGATAAAGTCGCTCAGATTCGGTCAAATTTGGACTCCGGCATGGCAGAGTCCATAGAGTTGACGGGGGCGAGTCTTAGTCCACCATTATGGGAGGAGTTTGGGCCTGTTTCTCCCGAGGATGTGGACAGGGCTATGGGAGCGATGGGTACCTCCACCTGTTTATTGGACCCGTGCCCCTCCTGGCTGGTTTCGGCCAGCAGGGAGGTGGCACGCGGCTGGATCCAGGCGGTGATCACCGCTTCTTTGCGAGAGGGATCCGTACCGCAGTCATTAAAAGCTGCGGTGGTGCGACCCCTCCTGAAGAAGCCTTCCCTGGATCCAGCCGATTTGAAAAACTACCGTCCAGTCTCCAACTTACCTTTTCTAGGTAAAGTTGTAGAGAAGGTGGTGGTGACCCAGCTTCTGCAGCTCCTGGATGAAACAGATCATCTAGATCCTTATCAGTCGGGTTTCAGGCGCGGCTACAGTACAGAAACTGCCTTGGTCGCTCTGATGGATGATCTCTGGCGGGCCCGGGATGGGGGGAACTCCTCCATCCTGGTGCTACTTGACCTCTCAGCGGCTTTCGATACCATCGACCATGGTATCCTTCTGCATCGGCTCGGCGAGTTGGGAGTGGGAGGCACCGTTTTGCGGTGGTTCTCCTCTTATCTCGCCGATCGGATGCAGTCGGTGTTGGCAGGAGGGCAGAGATCGTCCCCCAGGCCCCTACTATGTGGGGTGCCCCAGGGGTCGGTTCTCTCGCCCATCCTGTTTAACATCTACATGAAACCGTTGGGTGAGATCATCCGCAGGCATGGGGTGTGTTTCCATCAGTACGCTGACGACACCCAGCTGTACATCACCACCCCGTCTGACTTCAGGGAGGCAGTTGATGTAATGTGCCGATGCCTGGACGACGTTAAGATCTGGATGGGGAGGAACAGACTCAGACTTAATCCCGACAAGACTGAGTGGCTGTGGATAATGCCTCCTAAGGACCATGATAACTGTCCCTCCTTGGTCTTTGAGGGTGCGAAACTGACTCCCTCAGACCAGGTCCGCAACTTGGGGGTCCTCCTAGATCCACAGCTAAAATTAGATCATCACCTTTCTGCTGTGGCTAGGGGGGCCTTTGCACAGGTTCGCCTGGTGCACCAGCTGCGGCCATATCTGGAGAAGGAGGCTTTACTCACGGTCACTCATGCCCTTGTCACCTCGCGTTTGGACTACTGCAATGCGCTCTACATGGGGCTACCCTTGAAGAGTATCCGGAGACTTCAGTTGGTGCAAAATGCGGCTGCGCGTGCTGTGGTGGGTGTGCCGAGGTACACCCACGTGACACCGATTTTCCGCCAGCTGCATTGGTTGCCCATTGGTCTCCGGGTCCAATTCAAGGTGTTGATCACCATCTTTAAAGCCCTTCATGGCTTAGGACCAGGATATCTCCGGGACCGCATTCTGCCGCATACTTCCCTCCGACCGGTTAGGGCCCACAGAGTTGGCCTCCTCCGGGTCCCGTCGGCCAAGCAATGCCGGCTGGCGGGCCCTAGGGGGAGAGCCTTCTCTGTGGCCGGCCCCGTGCTCTGGAACCAACTCCCCCCAGAGACCCGAACCATCCCCACTCTGCTGGCCTTCCGAAAGGCCGTTAAGACATGGCTCTTCCTGCAGGTGGGGGGGACAGCTTAACCACTTGAGCTTACCCCCCAAGTATGTATGTGGTTGAATGGATGGATGTTGTTGTTGCTTTTATACTGCCTTTTTAAATTTTGTACCGTTTTTTAAATTGTTGAAATTTTGTTCATTCTTGTATCTCTTATGTTGTACGCCGCCCTGAGTCCTTCGGGAGTTGGGCGGCATATAAGAATAACAAAATAAATAAATAAATAAATAAATAGAGAGAGAGAGAGAGAGAGAGAGACAGACAGACAGACAGACAGACAGACAGACAGACAGACAGACAGAAGACACACAGACACACAGATGATAGATGATAAAATAGATAGATGATAGATAGATAGATAGATAGATAGATAGACAGACAGACAGACAGAAGACACACATACACACAGATACATAGACACAGATTATAGATAGATAGATAGATAGATAGATAGATAGATAGATAGATAGATAGATAGATAGAGAGAGAGAGAGAGAGAGAGAGAGAGAGAGAGAGAGAGAGAGAGAGAGACAGACAGACAGACAGACAGACAGACAGACAGACAGACAGACAGACAGACAGACAGACAGACAGACAGACAGACAGACAGAGAATTGTTCAATCTAGGGTTGAGAGAGAGTAACTTGCCAAAGACCTGTGCCTAAAAGAGCACATGTCCATGTTTCTGTCTATCTCTGTGTATATGTGTGTGTTTGTGTGTACATCCATCTACTTTCTTTCTATATTATCCCATACAATATTGCCATTTAATCTAGAATATAACAATGATATGATCAAGTACTATTATAATTTGTGGATTAACTCATCGATCTCTGACTGCAATATCTTTCTTATCCACTAAGATGATCAAGGACTTTTTAACAGTTTGGGGATGTTGTTTTTTTTGGTCCTGAATTCCTTTCCATAGGGCTCAACTACATATCAGAGCTAGGGTACATTTTTGAGTTCTAGTGAATTAAAAACCCACCTCACTGGCCCATTTCACAGTTAGGTAGGCTTTGCACTACAATGGAGCACTGAGCCAATGAATACCGTTTTTATATTATAACCTGTAACATTGTGCACCTTTTACCTATAGTGACAGACATTAGCCATCTAAAAATGATAGCCAAGGCCACTATTTGGACAAAATGAACTTTTTAAATGAACTTCATTTCTCTTTAAAAGAAGAAAAAT
The DNA here is from genome assembly GCA_023053685.1 of Diadophis punctatus similis. Lineage (NCBI taxonomy): Eukaryota > Metazoa > Chordata > Lepidosauria > Squamata > Dipsadidae > Diadophis > Diadophis punctatus. Next base: position 188,693,674 of record JALIGW010000003.1, read on the forward strand.
AACCACTTTAGGAGAGCAGCAGTGATTTAAATCTCATGTTAAGAGCGATTTAACTTTGATTTTAATTCCCCACCCCTTTATGCTGAGAATTTGGAGCATGGAGAAGGAATAGCTTCCAATGTGCTGAGAGAACATTAAAAAGAACTGATTTTTTTTTTTTTTGCTTTTACTTTTGATGGGGTGGACATTGTTAACCAAGATGACTCAATTCCAAGGAGTCTGTCTTGTTCAAATGGTGGATTATAGCCCAGAGTCAACATTAATAGAGAATAATGTAAGGCAGTCATGTAAGGCAGCAATCAAACTTATGTACAACAAGAGGGGCAGGACTCAGCCATAATGTTCAAATCAATTTTCAGAAACATCTGTGGCTCCCCCCCCCCCCATTATTCTCTGATAGATAATGAACTTGGTCTTATTTCTTATTTTGTGTATGGGCTGGGGGGTATGGAGTGAGAGATACTTTTATATAAAAACAAAAAAAAAGCATTAAAGCCAAATTTTGCCCTTTTGAAGATTAAAGCAACCAACTTGAAAGTTTTGGTGGATCTCTGTTGTGGTTTCTTTGTAAAAAAATGTTAATTTAGATACATTTACTGAAGGAACAACCCTCTTACTGGGATCTAACGGCATGATCCAGTAGGTATTTCCATTTCAGCTGCTACATTCCATCTTGGGTTAATTATGTTTTATTGTCCTGTTGAGTGCCAACAGTACAGAAGTATAAGGCATGATCGTAATTAAAATGCCATGGCAAAAAAAATAAATAAATCACCCAATAGGCTATAATTAAGCCCTGTGTTCTGGGCAGAACCAAAACATAACTTCATCTTCTGTGTGAATGTTGTGTTACTATTTGTCCTAATAAAAACAGTTGCCTTTAAATGAAAACAACATTTTTAGTCAATCATACTAATAAACAGCTGAATCTCTTTAGTGACTTTAATATAATCATTACATTGGTGTCAAACTTCTAAGACTTCAGATTCCTGTGTTCGGAGTTATGAGATTCACATTTTCTTTCTCCATTTTTTTCGGAGGGAGGAATCATTGCCTTAATAAAAGCCATGGACTAGAGATTAATCAAAGACAAGATTTAAGCAGATGAGGGTGAAAACAATTGAAGGAAAGGACAGCGTATTTATTTCCCAAGCTTTTGATAACTGAGAAGAACAAAGGATGGTATAAACTTTCAAAATGGTATGTCGAACTCTACAAATATCCCTTTGAATTTCTAGTAAATACAAACATTCTAGTAGACTATTCACATAATATAAACTACTTCCATTACTGATTGGACACTTTCTGGTTTAGTTATTTGTCACAGTCATATACCCTCTTTGAGCTATCAATCAGGCAACAGGTTATAGCATTCCTACATCCCATCAAAACACAAATTCATTTTTATTTATTTATATGTAAATATCATATTCAAGTTTCTCCACCTCGATGCTGATGTTCAACCTTGACTTGGTTCCTAGTTACTACTCATTTAGGACATCAGTAAAAATAGATTTTATAGATTATACTGGGAATCAATTTTAAATATTCCACAATGAAAAATGATCTCACTTCCATTTTTTTTCTATGAAAAGTATGTGAATATATTCACAAAATCACTGGAAGCTAAAATTTACTCAGAAGAGACTTTATGACTTGCAAATTGTATCCTTGTAAACAACAAAAATAATGTACACCATGTAATAACAGAACATCTATTCTGGTCCTTAGATTTCATAACTTTGATCAAAGTTACCTTTGATATTCACCAAATGTAGTGTTCCAGAATTACTTTGAGCCAATCACTTTTAGCCTAAAACATCAGGTCAGGCAACAAACTAGTCACTCAATTCCTGTTGCAACTGATAGATCAATATGTCACAATGTCATAATCACAATATGTCACAATATGCCACAATGTCCTACCTGTCAATGACTACTTCAGCTTCAACTGCAACAACACATGCGCACACAATAGATTCAAACTCAAAAGCTTGAAACTCGACCGCAGAAAATACGACTTCAGCAACAGAGTGATCAATGTCTGGAATGCACTACCTGACTCTGTGGTTTCTTCCCCAAACCCCAAAAACTTTAACCTTAGACTGTCTACAGTTGACCTCACCCCATTCCTAAGAGGTCTGTAAGGGGCGTGCATAAGTGCCTACCGTCCCTGTCCTACTGTCCTATTGTCCAAATTTACCTATACCTACTTTGCTTTTGTTTATATTTATACCATACCTGTTATCTTGTACACGTTTTGTCAAATAAAATAAATAAAATAAAAATAAATAAATAAATGAAATAAAAAATAAATATTCAATTAAGCTTAAAAAAAAGCAGACTCTTGAGGGAAAACACTAGGAAGAAATATGTTTTCTTCATCCAAAAATAATGCTCTTTTTAATAACTGCTTTGTAGTTAGTTCATATTACATATTATTACTAACAACAGTACATCGACATCAGGGGTGAAATCCTCCCGGTTCATCCGGGCCAGTCCTTCGGTGTATAGCCGATGGAACTGGCGGCGGTCGCGGCGCGCAGCTTCTCCCGCCCGTTTTCCCGGCCCAGCTGAACACAATCACCGCTTTCCCGGCCCGGCTGAACACAATCATTCGGGTTATTTTTCCCTCTGTGCATGCGCACGCATGCACAGAGGGAAAAATAACCCGAATGGCGGCGTTCAGCCAGGCCGGGAAAGCGGGCGGGAGAAGCTGCGCGCCGCGACTGCCGCCAGTTCCATCGACTATACGCCGAAGGACTGGCCCGGGCGAACCGGGAGGATTTCACCCCTGATCGACATACTATATGCAGAGATCAAATATGAAAAAAATGAAAGATTTATAGTAAGGAAGTGACAATTTTTAGAGAAAAATGAGAACACTGAATATTGGACAATAATGCTGAGGCTGAATTTCTGTAATAAGCAAGAACTAAAAAGTTGAATCTTAGAGTAACAGAATGACAGAATTTTTTTTCATATTTATTTAGACGCTCTTATAGGCCGCCCAATCCCGTGGTCTCCCTTACACCATACAATTAAGTCTCCCTTACACCATACAATTCTTGTTTCTTCCTCCTCCTGCTCTTCCCCCCCCCCAAAATGCAGGAATGTTAGAAAAACATTTAGGGTAAAAACCAGGAAAATTTTCACTCAGCACACAGCAAAGACACATATGGAGTTCGCTTCTACAAAGCTATAAAAATGATTGCCAGTTTGAATGGCTTTAAAAGGGGATTTGACAAATCCATGCAGGATAAATGCTATCAGTGACTTCCAATCATGCTAGGTATAAATTACCAGTTTGGGAAATGGTGGTTGCCAGTAGAATATCAAAAGTTATTGTAGAAGATGTTATTGATACAGCTCACGGGCTTCCCATGAGACCTTGCTCATTGTAAACCTAATTTCTGAGCGACCGTCTATTCAATATTCCCAATATCCAATATCATCATTTCCTAAACTGATTACATTTTAAGCACATATCTATAAAACATCAATAATACATCCGCCTTCTTTGTGGATGGCATCTTTTAGCAATTTTTGCTGAACAGTAATCCTTTATTGGAAAACCAGGACGAAGTCTTGTAAAACCTATGTAAAAATTTTAAACTATAATTATTTTAATCTTGCTTTCCTGGCAGATTAATGAGAACCATGTAACTTCCTTGCTCTCGGATTTTTTTTTCTAATTGATTCATTCCATTTCATTTAACATCAGGGAACAGAGAGATCAAGCTAATTCAATGAGTATCAAAGAAGTCAAGTATTTTGAGTCTTTTGAAGTTTCAACAAAGTATAAGTTGTCAGGGACACCTTGTTAAATGTAATTAATTGGCACCATCTTTAGTATTTTATTTATTGAACAAATTTATACAGCCAACCCAACTCACACAGAGTAACTCCCTTAAAGAATCAACAACAGATTCTTATCACATTTCTCCGAATGTTCTAGTAAAGAATTGTCAATTTATGGCCTAAGAGGCCAGTGGTCACTGTCCAAGTTGAAAAAGTTCAAATTGTGAAGGTTTGTAATGCAACTACAGGATCTGAATTATGCATTTGATGCATACTCAAGAACATAGGAAAAGGACTACAGTAATGTCTTGGTTACATTAGGATAAAAAACATGACTGTACCTTCCTTTCTTCTATCTAGTACTCAAAAGTTAGGTCATTCACATTTTATCTATCTATCTATCTATCTATCTATCTATCTATCTATCTATCTATCTATCTATCTATCTATCTATCTATCTATCTATCTATCTATCTATCTATTTAGTCATTGTTTCATGCCGCCCAACTCCCGTAGGCGTACAACATAGTACAAAAACAATGTATAAAAATGATACAAATGATTAAAAAATTAAAAAATTACAATAATTTAAAAACAGTCCATTATTCAAACATGGGGGATTGATCTTAATTTCACCCCGCCTGCCGGAAGAGCCATGTTTTTATTGCTTTACGGAAGGCCAGCAGGGTGGGGATAGTCCTGATCTCTGGGGGCAGTTGGTTCCAGAAGGACGGAGCTCCCACAGAGAAGGCTCTCCCCCTCGGCCCCACCAGCCGGCATTGCTTGGTCGATGGGACCTGGAGGAGACCAACTCTGTGGGACCTAACCGGTCGTAGGGAGGTATGCGGTAGGATGCGTTCCCGAAGGTTTTGCTAAAAGGAGAAACATTTGTTATTTGTCTCCAATGCAATTTTTGAAATGTTAATATGTTAATGTTAATATAAGTATGGGTAGTCATCCAAATACATTGCTATAATTTAAGTAGATTTTAAGTAAGTTTACCCTAATGGAAAAGTTGGCAACCAAATTAACTGATGGGTAATTTAAAGATCTCTTTTCTTCTTTCTAATACTTCTGACAATCTTACCAACAGTAAGGAAAAGAATGACTAGCAGTGTAGCTCTGAGGGGCTGCCCCAAAGAAGAGGGGGGTCACCTGAAGGCAAGCAAGACAAGAAGTAATGGATGGAAACTAATTAAGGAGAGAAGTAACCTAGAACTAAGGAGAAATTTTCCAACAGTTAGAACAATTAATCAGTCAGTTGGACAAGTTGCCTTCAGAAGTTGTGGGTGCTCCAACATTGCAGGTTTTTAAGAAAAGATTGGATGACAATTTTTCTGAAATGGTAGAGGGTTTCCTGCTTGAGCAAGAAGTTGGACTAGAAGATCTCTAAGATCTTTCAACTCTGTTAAACTGTTATTCTGTTAATAAAGTTATTTATTTGTTTGTTTAGTTAGTTAGTTAGACACATCTAACTAGAATAGTATCTCACAGCAGCTTTCAGACCAAAGGTTTTCATTTTGTGAAGGCTGTCACAAAGCTTCCCTATGGTATATTTGTTTTGCATGCAAATGTTCACAAGTTCAATACCTGCTATGCCCATCAGAAATCCTAGATAGATCAGGGTGTTAGCTAAGTGGTTAAATCCAGTTCAAGTAAACCACTCATTTCTTTTCTGTACAACCTAACATGGCAGTGTTGGATCAGAGCAAGTTGCTGCATCATCCTATCCATGCATCCTTCCCACTTCCCTCAACACACTATTTCAAACCACTACAACAACACTATTTTTGCTAGCTATAATCTCAAGATCAGGGATTCTAACGAATTCAGTTGTTGGGCTCCACCAGTGGATTTATATTTTTTTTAAAAAAACTTCATCAGAAAAGTAAGTAGGGAGGAGAAACAAAAATACACATACTCACAAACACAAACACAAACAAACACACAGAGACACAAACACACAAACCTTTGCTGCTAGATAACAAACAGATGAAGTTGCCAGTGTCAACTGTTATAATCACTAGCCTATTGAAGCACCATAGATAACAGTAAAGATGAGAGAGCTACAGATATTTCTGCATGGTAGCTAAGCAAACTGTGGTGGGTTTCCTAAAAGAAAATAAAGGGCAGGAGGCAAGCAGAATGGCAGCGAATGAATGGGAAGAAGTTGGGAAGCATTACTCTCAACTCATAACAACAAAAATGCAGGGAGAGGCTTTATATAGGATGGTTGGGTCCAGGGGTGGGTTCTAACTTACCTCATCGCCAGTTCGCTTCCTCCCATGCTGTGTGGCTGCAGGCGCATTGCGCACTGCGTGGTTGCGCAGGCACATGCGCATGTGCATTGCCGAAAAACAAGCAAAAAATAGCAAAAAATGCCAAAAACAAGATGGCAGCGCATGCGCAGTGCTGAAAACCCGGCTTCTGCGCATGTGCAGAAGCAAAAACCAGCAAAAACTCTCCCTCCCAAAAAAATTCTCCCCCCAAAAATCCAAAAAAAGATGGCGGCATCCACAGTCCGGCACCAACAGAACCGGCTCCATGATGTCACCACCAGTTTACTACCAGTTCTATAGAACCAGTGCAAACCGGGAGGAACCCACCTCTGGTTGGGTCAAATGGGAGCCATCCATTCCTGCCTTCTAGAAATGAGACAGCCTGACAATATAGATATGTCCTTATTTGTTCTCATCTATCACTGGGCAAGGTTTGTGCATGTCCCTCTGTCTTTTTTATTTTATTTTTTTAATACAGAGTACTTGGTTGGAACTCTTATTTGTTTTTGGTTTTTTTCCTAGACAAGAGTGATTATTAGGCAGGAAGGATAACATGCAGTCTAAGATCACTCAGTTCATTTCACAGCTGAATGAGAATTAGATTTTGGGCCTTCCCAAATGAATCTGACATTGTCATTACAATGCAATTTTGAAATGTTTTTCAGCTTGTCAGGGATGTGATCTTGGGATAATGTGCGGCTGCATATATCCCACTGGTTAGGTTACACGACCTCAGATAGGAGCTTACAGTAACAAACAGGGATCATTATTCAAATAGTTTCTAGCCTAAGCCTGCATAGTAACTTTTCAAGAAAGAAAGAAAGAAAGAAAGAAAGAAAGAAAGAAAGAAAGAAAGAAAGAAAGAAAGAAAGAAAGAAAGAAAGAAAGAAAGAGGGAGGGAGGGAGGGAGAAAGAAGGCAGGCAGGCAGGCAGGCTAGTTCCTAGAATGCTTAATAGAAAACTGAATTTTGGTTAAGAGCCAATGACAGTCTTGTAATATCTACAATATGTACATTTTGATCAGGGGCGGGTTCCTAATTTTTTTACTACCACTCTGTGGGCATGGCTTATTTTGTGGGTGTGGCTTGTCAGCCATGTGACTGGGTGGGCGTGGCTTGCCAGCCATGTGACCAGGTGGGTGTGGCTTCTCGGACTGCTGAAGCGAGGGGAATGGAGATAGCTCCTGCCACCCGTTCTTTCAGCGTCTCGCGCGCTCCCTCAGCCATCCTCCCCTGCTTGGACTCACTGTGGGGTAGGAAGGCAGCGCATGCGCAGTGCCGGAAGCTCGGCTTCTGGGCATGCGCAGAAGAAAATTAAAAAAAAATTAAAATAAATTTTTTTAAAATGGCGGCGCCCAGGCACCAGCAACCGACCACACCAGTACTGTGACGTCACCAGCAGGCCGCTCCCGGTGCTATAGAGTGGACCACACCAGTAGGAACCCACCACTGATTTTGATTGAGCAGCACATGACTATATGTGCCCAGGAACATGACTAAAGACACTAGATTACAGGTGAGACTGCAGATTGCATGCATGTGTTTCTTCTTTTTGCTTCCCTCTTTGTTGAAGACCAGAAGACCAAGAAACAAACCATATAATTCAAGCCATAGAGAAAATAAAGCATGAGACAAGGGAGCAGTACTTTAGCCCAAAAGCTCCTATCACTGGAAAATAATTTGCTCTGATGAGGAGGAATCTCTGCAGATGTAGTTGTTAATCAGTCTGATGGTCTTAACATTTAATAATGCATCAGTGCTAGTTTTGGGAACTTGTGGCATAAACAAAACCCTTACTCAAGCAGTTCAATGGGAGAAACTCACCGCCAAAACTACAATAGAATATATAACTCTTATATATTCTAAGCAGTTGATATTCAGAGACAGAGCACCCTGAATAATTATGAAGGAACCATCTAGCTAATATAGGGCCCATGGGTCTTGCTTAATATTTTTTGAGAGGAAAGGATCTAGTTGGGTGGGATGTGGAAATAATGTGGAAAGTAGTAAGGAGGTGAATTCCCTAGAGGGAGGAGGTGCATTCCAAGAAGTAAGAGGAAACAGTTGAGATATTATGTATGAGAGAAAGAGACTGAAAACAGCCCTTCCCTAATATATATTGTAGACACAGATAGTCAAGTGCTCAGTTGGGCAAAATTTTGTCTATACATGCAAACAAGAACTCAGGTTGGAATCACGTGTCTTTCTTGGTTCTGGGCCTGACATAATGTCAATTTAAGTGGCTTCATTCCACATATGGACAGAACTGGAGTTTCCCAGTTCTTAGAGATTTGGGATGGTTTGAGAGAAATATTAGGAAACTATGCCACTGAGTTTCAGCCATTCTCTTTCAAAAATCCCAAAAAGGGGCCATTAAAGAAAGGGACTCAAGTTCTGTAAATGGAAGGGGGTGGGAATCCCCAAAGCAGAAGACAATCTCAAACATTTCTTTGAGGACATACAGGTAATTCACAATTAGCAACAGCTGTTTCGTAAGTATTAAAATGGCCATACTAGATAGATATTAGTAATAGCAATAGCAATAGCACTTAGACTTATATACCGCTTCATAGTGCTTTATAGCCCTCTCTAAGCGGTTTACAGAGTTCAGCATATTGCCCCCAACAATCTGGGTCCTCATTTTACCGACCTCAGAAGGATGGAAGGCTGAGTCAACCTTGAGCTGGTGAGATTTGAACAGCTGAACTGCTGAACTGCAGTGCTGCTTTTAACCACTGCGCCACCTCGGCTCTTCTATGAGTTTTTGTCTCAGAATTCTGGAAAGAACATACTTGGAAAAGGTTAGTATACAGAGTTATTCACTTCAGCCAATCCCTTCCATTTTTTGAAACCTGTTGCATAGGGATTAGGTTGGAATACCACACTGTAACATTAAAAAAAATTAGCTTCCACAGCTCAGCATTGAAAAAGGCAGGATCCAATTTGTTCATAACGCTGACACAGACCCAGCAACAGTTAAGCAACATCATAAAAATCAGGAAAAGTAGAGGTCAATGACAGTTCCCTTATTGAGAAGAGTAAAAGCGAGCTCAGACTTCATATGTTTTGAGAAGGCTCTACTTGGGTTTCCTAGAGTTTTTATGGTTGGTCCAAAAAAAACCCCTTCCTATCTTTGTTTACAATTTGTTTCAGTCTACTTCTCTTTATAATGAAATTGTATTGACCCTTCCTTTGAACAATATAACAACTCCAGCTTCTCAATGTAAACTGCTCAGATTTGTTTTCTCATCTACATGACATATCAATGGCATGTCCCCACCATTTCCTTATCCACTAGTTAGCTAAATAACATTATACCAGGCTTGAGTGCTACAGCAAAGATACTCATCTCAATCTGTCTCCATTAACAATCCGTTCTTCTTCAAGAACATTCCTATAATATCTTCCATCCATCATATCCATTTTGTCTTCCCTTAATCATGCCAGGAATAGTCATATTTTTGAGTTCACCATCTGCTCACATCACCTGCCCAAAGTAAATGAGTTGTGCTTGCTAAACATTGCCTCAAGGAACAATCAGGGTTTTTGTTTTTTTTCCCCTTTTGGTCCAAGACTGATTGACTCATTTTTCTTGCAGTCTATGGCATTCATAGTAAGGTTTACAAATTCATAGTTTGAAGAGCTCTCTCTTCATTCTTTTCCAATGTCTGGTTTTCATAACCATGTATTACCACTGGAATAAAATGCCTTTAACTATTCTAAAGTTTGTTATCATGGAAATATCCTTATTTATCTTGTTTAAGTTTGTCATTATCTCTATCTTTAGAAGTTAGTTCTTGTTTATCGTCAGGCGCACTATTCATCTGTATCTATTCCTCAACTGAACGAAATTATATATAACTGTATGCAATGAAATTTCATTTTAATGTATGCCGATTAGTGTACATTCAAAGTGACAATAAAGTTATTCTAAGTCTAAGTCTATCTCCTTCAGTTCTTCAGTTGTAAGTTCCCTAAGCAGGTTAGTTGATACTATCTTTAGTATCTTAATATTTAGCATTAATCTGGATGTTTTATTTTCAATTTTTACTTCTATAATCGTCTTTTCTGTTGGCTAAGAAAGTCATGCTCAAATAACTGTTACTTTTAACATATGAGGGCTCCTTGGTACTCTCTGACTTTGCTTGTTTTCTTGCAAATGTTTCATTACCCTAACTAGGTAACAACATCAGTGCTAGCTACCTAGTTAGGATAATGAAACATCTGCAAGAAAACCACCAAGCTCAGAGAGCACCAAGGACCCCTCATTTCAATCCTGAGCTACAAATAGTCTCCTTTATTGGTACTCTTAACATATTTTGACTTCAGTTGTAACCTTTTCCAACTCTGTGATTTTATAATACATTTGCTGTAAAGTTAAAATAAATATGGGGAGAGTATGTGATTTTTATCTTATTTCTTTTCCTATTTTACCACAGCATCTTGTTCATTCATTTCATCACCTCCTGCTATTTGTGACCACATTTTTTTTAATGTAATCCACTAACTTTTGGGAAGCCAAGGAGAAATGTTGAAGTTTTCTGAAGCACAGCTGGAAATATCTTGGCTATCCTGGTTTTATGGGTTCCATGCTAGAACTCTGCTTCTGAACTCGGTTGCCTATCCAGATACTGGATACAGACATCATCTTTACCCGCTCTTTTCTTCCATCAAAACATATTTTTAATCTGAGAGATCAGCTTGGATAAATCAAAGGGAAGCTGATTCAACACCTTGTTCTTGGGAAATTAATGAGTCTCAAAAAGAGAAGAATTCTGCTTTGTAAACCAGTTATTAAATTAGATAGTTATAAACTGCTTTAATATCATTTACTGTCTGATGTTTTTTTTCCACATGACTCTTTTAATTAAACTACTCATCATTGCTACTGTCTCTTGCCTTTTATCTCTACTCCACTGATATTAATGCACCCACACATTTTTATTAGCCATGCATGTGAGTCTCTCGCCCAGTGGGAAAATGCATAACACATATCTTAAGGACTTATGGTGCAACCAACTCTAGTGGTGCTTCTACCAGTATTAGCAGGAATGTTCTGATCTGAATAGGGGACCATCAAGGTTCCCAGGTCAAATTGGGCTCTTTGCTATATTATGCATGTATGCTACTGTTCCTTAATTCTCTGCAGCTTCCTAGCTTGGTGATCAAAGCTATTGCAAATGTACTTGATTGTTTCTCACCCCCACCTGTACCTTCTGAATTTATAAAGCAATGGCATTTTGGCACCCAAACATATTTCTTAGTAATGAATACATTGACATTGAGAAGGTGAAGTTGAAATGGCGCAAACCATCTCCATATCAAAACGGGGGGGGGGGATCTGTATTGGTTGAAAAAATTCCAGTTATTAGATCTTTGGCTAGAAAGCTTAGCAAAGTCTTCTTCAATTAGATGCTCACAAACGTTTTGGGATGGAAACTTCCAGAATTGTACTTTGGAAAGCCATGCCAGTTGGCAACTCTAGGAATTATAACTCAAAAAAAGTGCAAAGAATGAGGGGGAGATGACTTTGTAAAGTTAGTGTGTTAATTTAGAACACAATACAATGCCAGCTGTACCAACAATGTCATATAGTGTAAATGTAAAGACCACAAAGTTGGCCTTCAGACAAAAAAACACTCATATTCAGATCTGCTTTTCGATCTTAGAAAATAGTATTTTCTAAATGCAATAATAATTAAAAGTTCATGGAGCTCCCTTTCAGTTAAGATGAATTTTATATAATTCTCTATAACTTAATCAGTACTTTGATCTTCAGTCTTCATGTCATTACCATACAAATTAGCATGCCACTAACAATTTCCTGGTACTCTGCAAGTAATCAGTACCTGTTTGTATTCGTACCAGATTTTGTTGATAGCATAAAGCTGAATCAATTATAGGTAGTCCTCATTTGTGACCAACAACTCTATCACCGATGCAGTCATAAAATGGAATGTCACATGACTGTGGCCAACTTCCAGTGTCAATTCCAACGATAATTGTTAAGCAAATCACCTGCAGTGAATTGTGACCCCAATTTATTACTTCCTACTGGCTTCCTGATTGACTTTGCTTGTCAGAAACTGTCTGTCAATATTTTAAATGGCATTCACATGACTGCATGATGGTGTGACAGTCATAAATGCATGCCAATTGCCAGGCACCCAAGTCACAATCACATGACCGCAAGGATGCTATGATATCTGCAACTCCAGGGATCAATCTTAAATCTCCTTTTTTGGCACCATTGTAACTTTGAACAGTTGCTGAATGAGTGGTCGGTAACTGAGGACTACCTCTATTTATAAAACCCAATTTATAAAACTCCATGTGAAGACAGATACTGTAAAACTATTGTTATATCAATAAATAACTAAAAATGAATAGCAATAGCAATAGCACTTAGACTTATGTACCGCTTCATAGTGCTTTACAGCCCTCTCTAAGCGGTTTAGAGAGTTCAGCATATTGCCCCCAACAATCTGGGTCCTCATTTTACCCACCTCAGAAGGATGGAAGGCTGAGTCAACCTTGAGCCGGTGAGATTTGAACAGCTGAACTGCAGTGCTGCACTTTAACCACTGCACCACCTTGGCTCAATAAGTACAATATGTAATGAGTACTAAAAGTAGCTGAACAAGTGTTACCCAACAAAAATTTCAGTAGCAACATCTATAAGGGAGATAGAAGATTTCTCCTAGAAGTTCCTGTAATGTTGGCTATACCAATTGACCAAGCTGAGGTAGTTACTCCAGATGGTAGTTCTAAATATCATGGAAAGCAAGCAAATTATTGTGTAGTTGTTCATTTTTAGTAGTGAGAGTTTTCCATTTTTTTTTCAACTAGCAAAATGTTCTTTAGATTGGGTGAAAGACAGTATTGGTATCTTCTGGAAAAACATTTTGTGTTACCCCTGGCCTTCTTTTTGCTATTTACGGAAAATGATATTTCTACTCTGGCAATTAAATTTTCTGAGACATTTTGGTGTTAGCACAGGAAGCCAAGGAACAGTCTTAAGAAAGCATGAGAACTGATACAAGATGACAGGAAACATCTCAGCTGGCATTTTCAACTTTTCAGAGCTAATATGAGCCAATATGGAACGAGCAATTTTAGAACCACCACAAATGGCTCCAAATTAAATGCTTGATTTTAGCATGTGTGATTTGAACATGGCTTGATCACAAAACTGCATCTTTTGCTGATTTTTCGATGTATGGCTGCATTTTAAAATTGCTTTTAATTAAATTACAAGTGTAAGATAATTTCAGAACTCCTGCCATGAATATGCTGTGTTCTGTGAAGAGGTCTGCACAAAAATGAAATTGGTACTACTTTTTTTTTTTGCTCAGATTAGGAGCAGAAGTTTAAAGGTTTCTCCTCTACTGTCGTGACTGACTCAAGCAAGCAGGGCTCATTTCCAATTCTTAGTTGGGTGAACCAGCATTGTCTGAGAGACACTTCCATTATCATGTGTCCAGCATGAAAATATTAAACTCAATCACTTTTCCAACTGAAGTGGTACCTATTTATATACACACATTTGCTTACTTTCAAACTGCTAGGTTGATAGGAGCTGGGCGAGTATGGGAGCTCACCCTGTCATGCAGCACTTGGGTCTTGAACTCAGGCGGTAAACTCTCCAGCTGACAAGCCCAGCATCTTAACTGCTGAGCCATCATGCTACAGGGCAGAAGAAGCAAAGAATAATTTCCTCTTGCACATTTTGGTTTGGGGGGGTAATTATATGTTATGCTTAAGTATAAAGTCACGATGCAAAAAGGATGTTGAGACTCTAGAAAGAGTGCAGAGAAAGGGCGTTGTTATCTTACCTGAACGCCCCTTCTCGTAGGGTGGAGCTAGCCTCCAAGTTCCATCCTCGTGCTTGGGTTCTTGGTTCTGTTTCTTGTGCTTACCTGCTGTTAATAAAGTTTTCGATTGGGGAGCTCCACTTGGGTCTTTTGACTCAGTCCTGATTGGCTGATGGATCGTGTCATCCTAATCTTGGAGGCTAGCTCCACCCACTAGGGAGAAGAGCAACAAAGATGATTAGGGGACTGGAGGCTAAAACATATGAAGAATGGTTGTAGGAACTGGGTATGTCTAGTTTAATGAAAAGAAGGACAAGAGGAGACATGATAGCAGTGTTCCAATATCTCAGGGGTTGCCACAAAGAAGAGGGAGTCAAACTATTCTCCAAAGCACCTGAGGGTAGAACAAGAAGCAATGGGTGGAAACTAAACAAGGAGAGAAGCAACTTAGAACTAAGGAGAAATTTCCTGACAGTTAGAACAATTAATCAGTGGAACAGCTTGCCTCCAGAAGTTTTGAATGCTCCAACACTGGAAGTTTTTAAGAAGATGTTGGATAACCATTTATCTGAAGTGATATAGGGTTTCCTGCCTAAGTAGGGGGTTGGACTAGAAGATATCCAAGGTCCCTTCCAACTCTATTGGTGTTGGTGTTGGTGTTGGTTTTGGTGTTGTGATGATGATGATGATGATGATGATGATGATGATGATGATGATGATGATGATGATGATGATGTATAGTTTGGTCTTGAGATAAAAGTATGGAGGAAAAGAAATAGTCTGTTAGAAGTTACTTACTTATTATCCCTTCTACATGGATTGCATGTGACTTAGCCCTTTAGCACCCTAAGATCATACTGTCAAAAATTGGAAGCAAAAAATGGCTGAAATTCAGCCAGTTTTCATTCCCCCCTCTCAGTAAATTAAAACAGGGAATACTGTAGATATTGGGGGGAGGAGAGCAAGAAGAGGTCTTAGACCCCCATTTCCACTGTTAATTTTTCAGCATCATTCTTCCAACCAATTTTGGCCCATGTTTTAATGGAATTCATTTAAAAATGACTATACAGGAAATGTTTAAAACTCTCCCACTGAAAAGAAGATAAAACAAAGTTAAAAATGCACATATTTAGAGGGGACATCACCTTATCACCACTTTCAACCTTCCCAAGATTAGGAGACTGGACTGTGGATCCATACTTCTCAAACATTGTCAGATAGCTGAAGTGCATTAGTATAAATGGACTATAGAAAGAAAGAAAACAAAGAAACAAAACAAATAAGATAAAAGAAGAACTAGAAATTCATTTAAGAGAAACCAACAACCTAAATAATGAAGATGTAGAAGTGAATTGGAATAAATTTAAAAATGCAATAGTAGAGGTAACAAACTCAAAACAAAGAGAGAGGTACCACAAGAAACAACAGTGGATGATGGATGAAATTCTTCATCTCATGGATGAAAGACGCTCTTTTAAAAATAAAAACAAAGAAAAATACAACGTATTGCAGAAAACAATTAGAAGAAAAATTCGACTGGCAAAAGAAAAATGGTTTGCAAAGAGATGCAAAGAAATAGAAGAGACAGAACATATTCATGATAATCTTCCCGTCTTTGTCTTTGTCTTTGTCTTTGTCTTTGTCTTTGTCTTTCCTCTTTCCTCTTTCCTCTTTTCTCTTTTCTCTTTCCTCTTTCCTCTTTCCCTTTCTCCTTTCCTGTCCCTTTTTGGATGCTCAAATGCAAAAGGAGAAACATTGCTCTTTTTGTTTTATTTTTAGTTTGTTTTGCTAGCCCTCTGCCAGCGAAAACGGAGCCCCAAGGGGCATGCGTGGCCCTCCTGAGCTCCGTCTTTGCTAGCAGAGGCACTGTGAGCTGGTCCTTTGCTGTTCCCATGGGCCAGATCTAAGCACCCTGCAGGCCGGATCCAGCATGCGGACCTTGAGTATGACACCCCTGGTCTAGTGGAACATCTGGATCCTTTTCAGACAGGCATGGGATGAAAACTATATCAGTTTCTATGGTTGATGACTTAATTGGAACCTGGAGGAAGTGATTGTGGCTCTACTGTCCTATAAGACTTCTTAGTAGTGACTCAATTCAATGACTCCTGGACTACCTATAAGGGTTGATGGTGGTTGGAATTCTTGTACAGGAGTTCTGCTTTTTCTTGAGTAGAAAGTTCTAATCAGTAGTAATAGATGAGAAGTGGCTAAAACTCTAGACATTTTTTTTATGATGTGCCACATGGCTTGTCTTCATCCTGCAGTAGACTTAGTGACAACAAGCAAAAGATAATTAGCATACTTCTAACTGTGTTATTAGCTGGGTTGTAAATCAATTAATTTACAGCTAGAGCTGTGGACTTAATTTAAGCTGAGAAAAATCTGCAGTGAAAGTATCACTTGCCTGAAAGTTGTAGCCATGGCTGTGTACCCTGGCTTGGGACCTATACCCTGTTAAGAGTTCTGTTTCTTGGTTAACTATCTTGGCTGCTGTATGTATTTATTCTGTGGATGCTTTTATTGTTTTTAATCGTTTTAACTGTTTTAGAGTCTTAGAATTGTAACCTTCCTAGAATCACTTGTGCTGAGATAGGCAGGTATAGAGATTGGACAAATAAATAAACCCATTGCAAATTGATAGATCATTGCCAAAGATGTCCACAATACCCAGTCATAAACCAAATATCTCTTTAGAAGGCAAGGAATCAGGAGAAACCAGGAAAAAGAATTCCCATCAGCCAAGTGAATTGTAATTAACCTGAGAAAGCAACTCAGGGGATACTTTTGAACAGTAGGGTCCTTGATGGTCTTTGAGATTGGTTGTTTTCTTGCAGACATTTCATTACCCAATTAAGTAACATCATCAGTGCTGGAAGGGAAAGGGGTTTGTTCTCTGTTTATAAAGAGATGGTTTACCCAGTCAGTGCTGATGGAAGTGTTCTTAGTGGTTCCTTGATTAGGCTGTTGTTTACTGTTAGTTTGTTTGTCTGAGTTACTAATTCCTTGATTGGGCTATTGTTTTCTCCTTGATTGTTGGTCTAGTATTAATCTTGATGTTAATTTTTGCTTAACTGTGTGTTAATTGCTGAGGAGCAATTTGATCGTTTTGTTTCCTTTTTGACTGTAAACTCCCAGAATTTCTATGGAATTGCAATATTATAGATAGTACCTCCTGGGAAGCATGGTTTTAATATTGTATTTCTATTCTATCACAAACCCTAATTTGGGCCATCATATCAATAGAATGCTGAATGGATATAGTCCTAGCACTGTTTTCAACTTATTACTTTAACATGAAATCAAAAGTTAACAAACATCTTAAATTGGCAGACAAACAGAAATAGAAAGCAAGCAATAAAGCAATCTAACCAAGCAACACCCCCCCACCCCACCCAATAAATCTGGAATATAATTGGTTATTTGAAATATCAGAATGAAAAATATATAGCATCTCACATCTGAATGCAGACTTTTGGATATCGCCAGAACCTATTTAAGCAACCTTGGTTTGATTTCTACGTGTTATTCCTAACTTTTTACAGTACTTTAACACACATTATATGTTCAGCTTCTCTCTTATATATGATGAGTTCTCATTCAAATAATGTAGTGCCTTGGGGAAAATCAGAATGGCTCCTCATAGTTAAAGATGCACAGCAAAACTGAAACAGCTTTTGCAAATTAGCTATGGCATTTTTGTGCAAGTGATTGCTTGATTTGTTTTGATGAGAATTTTATCACTGAATACATGCAGTGAATATCTGGTCTTATTTGTTGCTTTTTAAAGATGAGAATGCAGACTCTGGTTCCTCTAAAAGCAAAAATTAAATGATCAAAGTAATGCAAGTGACAACAGTTCCCCATCCCAATTCATTTTAGACAAGTTCTTTGAAGATGCTCATGGACTTGCTGTAAATGAGATGTTGACTATAATATGAATTTCAGTTTTATCATACTGATTATATCCATTTTACCAATCTTTAAAACTGTGGGGGGGGAATAGCAATAGCACTTAGACTTATATACCGCTTCATAGTGCTTTACAGCCCTCTCTAAGCGGTTTACAAAGTTCAGCATATTGCCCCCAACAATCTGGATCCTCATTTTACCGACCTCAGAAGGATGGAAGGCTGAGTCAACCTTGAGCCGGTGAGATTTGATCAGCTGAACTGCTGAACTGCAGTGCTACACTTTAACCACTGCACCACCTCGGCTCCTCATGAGGGGTTGGGACTGTTTTACCAATTTTTGTGGAGAATATTAGAACTGAAGTCCAGAAACTGAACAGCAGACAATTTAGTAGTAGCTAAAAGCACAAGAGAACACAGTGGATGATCTCTCTCCCTCTCTCTCACATACACATACACACCTTACAAACATTTAAATTTAGAAACACTAGTGTTTGTCAGTCTCAAAAAAGGTGTGATGGCTTCCCTAAAATGCCAGCTCCGCTGATGAGGAAGAGCTGGCTTCAGGAACACTGTCACAAGAGATTTTCCTAGTTCAAAAAAGGGGTAAGTAGATTGCACAAAAATTTTATGTTAATCTGCCTTGCATAAATATATCATTTTGTATTTTCTGAGAATATAAGTTAATTTTGAAAACAGCAATATAAACAGCAAAATATAAACAGGAGGTTTATATATATATATATATATATATATATATATATATATATATATATATATATATATATATATATATATATATATATATATATATATATATATATATATATATATATATATATATATATATATATATAAAACCTCCATTTATTTGTAATCTGGCCTTTATCCTGTTCAAGTTTTAAAAAACATACCTCAACTATGCAAGAGCTGGATTATGTTTCTTCAAGAAGCATTTTGTTATTTTAGTTATCTCTGGCAATCCTGTATTATGAATCCTTATTTTAGATGTAATAAATCAAGGTTTGTCTTTAAAGAATATTATCCATGCAGAATGCGTAGGTTGGGACATGTTACAGCTCCTTTAGCTTGTTATGTTAGTCCACAATATAAAACCCATGCTAAATTTAATGAAATAAGTTTTCCAAGAAGCTGTAAACTGTGAGTACGTCTACCGGTATGTGATTTTGAAAATCCTGTGCGGATGATCAGAAGAGTGACATACTTGCATTCAAAAATATGTGAAGGATTTCTTCAAAATCATTTTCGAACCATCCTCCGCTCTAGGATGTAGAAAGAGTGCAGAGAAGAGCAACAAAGATGATTAGGGGACTGGAGGCTAAAACATATGAAGAACAGTTGCAGGAACTGGGTATGTCTAGTTTAATGAAAAGAAGGACCAGGGAAGACATGATAGCAGTGTTCCAATATCTCAGGGGTTGCCACAAAGAAGAGGGAGTCAAACTATTTCCCAAAAGCTCCTGAGGGTAGAAGAAGAAGCAATGGGCATTTTGTTATTTTAGTTATCTCTGGCAATCCTGTATTATGAATCCTTATTTTAGATGTAATAAATCAAGGTTTGTCTTTAAAGAATATTATCCATCCATCTAATCAAGGAGAGAAGCAACTTAGAACTAAGGAAAAATGTCCTGACAGAACAATTAATCTGTGGGACAGCCTGCCTCCAGAAGTTGTGAATGCTCCAACACTGGAAGTTTTTAAGAAGATGTTGGATAACCATTTGTCTGAAGTGGTGTAGGGTTTCCTGCCTAAGCAGGGGGTTGGACTAGAAGACCTCCAAAGTCCCTTCCAATGCTGTTATTCTATTTTCTATTCTATTAGTGACCTTTGCCAAATAGCACAGCTGAAATGTGTATTTTTGTATTATGAAACTGCATCTCTTCTCAATTGGGCTTAATGTCCATTTCTCTAATACTTCTAAATCATCCTTGTGCTTTTGGATTTAGAATCCATCTATCTGATGGAGATTGTACAGTCTGACTGATCTGCAGTCATGTGCTTTTAAATAATGCTCCAAACGCCTTCATCTCATCTTCTCATTTCTGAGAACTTCATTCTTTTAAAATCAAATGTGGTTGTTTAGGACTTTTTTTAAAAATTTTAAAAAGTTTTTTTATTTATAACACAAATAAAAAGACAAAACATACATAAAACATAGAAACAAGTACATGACGGATCTTCATCTAGTATAGATATTTACATTCCCTTAATTTTACATCATTGTTTATCTTAAACTACAAAATCAAAAACAAGTCACAATTTCAATTTCACCTTGCATCTGCACCAATTTAGTTCATTATCTTGGATCTCCTTTTCCCTAATCAACAATATAATTTGTTCCAGGTTTCAAAATATTCAGTTTTATCTTTCCCTTTTATTTCTGACATTAGTCTGCCCATCTCCGCGCATGTTAGTATTTTCCGTAAAATTTCTTCCTCCGTGGGTGTATCTTCATTTTTCCAGTTCTGAGCAAAGGTTATCCTTGCCGCAGTCAAAATATGTAGCATTAAATACAATTTATTTTTGTCATATTTGTCTATTGTTATTCCTAGTAAGAACAGTTCTGGTTTGAGATCCAACTTCATATCTAGAATTTCCTCCATCCATTGTTTAATTATTGTCCAGAATTTTCATGTTTTTTGGCATTCCCACCACATATGATAGTATGTACCAGGTAGTGTTTTACATTTCCAACAAATTGGTGAAAAATGTGCACCCATTTTGCCTAGCCTTGTTGGTAGGGTTGTTTAGCCAAGTTGTTTAGGACTTTTTAAGCTATTGACCATAGTAGCAATATTTCTAGAAGAACTGAAGGGTTCTGTTGGCCAGACCACTGAGTTGGGGTCTAGTTCATTGCTTTGGAAGACTCAAACTTTAGCTCCATACAAATGTTTTTCTTAAAGTTAATGGAGACCTTTCCTTCTTCCTTCTTCTTTTTCTCCCACTTCTATTCTGAATCAGATTTTGGGGAATTGCAATCTGAGGCCATCTGGAGGGTGCCCAGGCTGGAGCAGTCACAATAGATCAGGGTGCAAATTAAAAGGGCACAAAAATATTGCTTTTTATATAAGCTTAAGGATTCCAGGGATTTAAAGTTACGTGTTACCATAATTTGAAACAGTGAATTTCTGAGCAAATAGTAATTTTAGTAATTTTCTGGATGTATGACCTGAGAACTTCATATTTTAAGTTAAATAATGCGCAGCCTTGATAAACGCCTTCCTCTGGGCTCTCCTGTCATGGAAATATAATAATAATCACGCGGCTGGCTCCAGGCATTGGTCAACGCTTCTCTGAGAGAGGGGTCCGTCCCGCGGCCCTTAAAAGCTGCGGTGGTGAGACCCCTCCTCAAGAAGCCTTCCCTGGACCCGGCGGATTTAAAGAACTTCCGTCCAGTCTCCAACCTTCCCTTCGCGGGGAAGGTTGTTGAGAAAGTGGTGGCGCTCCAGCTCCTACGACTGTTGGATGACACTGATTTTCTGGATCCCTTTCAATCAGGCTTCAGGCGCGGCTACAGTA
Source organism: Diadophis punctatus similis (assembly GCA_023053685.1). Lineage (NCBI taxonomy): Eukaryota > Metazoa > Chordata > Lepidosauria > Squamata > Dipsadidae > Diadophis > Diadophis punctatus. Next base: position 188,715,018 of record JALIGW010000003.1, read on the forward strand.
CGGAAACGGCTTTGGTCACCCTGATGGATGATCTCTGGCGAGCCCGGGATGGGGGTTATTCCTCCATCCTGGTGCTACTTGACCTCTCAGCGGCCTTCAATACCATTGACCATGGTATCCTTCTGTGTCGTCTCGGAGAGGTGGGGGGGCGGCACTGTTTTGCAGTGGTTCTCCTCCTTCCTCTCTGACAGGACGCAGTCGGTGCTGACAGGGGGGGCAGAGGTCGAGCCCTAGGCCCCTACTATGTGGGGTGCCGCAGGGCTCGGTCCTCTCGCCCATCCTGTTTAACATCTACATGAAGCCACTGGGTGAGATCATCTGACGACACGGGGTGAGGTATCAGCAATATGCTGATGATACCCAGTTGTACATCTCCACCCCGTCTCAATTTGGGGAAGCCGTAGACATAATGGGCCGCTGCCTGGACGATGTTAGGGTTTGGATGGGGAAGAACCGGCTAAAACTTAACCCTGACAAGACTGAGTGGCTGTGGATATTGCCTCCTAAGGACTTGACCAACCGTCCCTCCTTGGTTCTTGGGGGGGAAAAATTAGCTCCCTCAGAACAGGTTCGCAATTTGGGTGTCCTTCTAGATCCACAGCTAAAATTAGAGCAACATCTTTCAGCTGTGGCTAGGGGGACCTTTGCACAAGTACGTCTTGTGCACCAATTGCGACCCTACTTGGAGAAGGAGGCACTTCTCACAGTCACTCATGCCCTTATCACCTCACGGCTGGATTACTGCAATGCGCTCTACATGGGGCTACCCTTGAAGAGTGTCCGGCGACTGCAATTGGTGCAAAATGCAGCTGCGCGAGCTGTGGTGGGTGCACCCAGATGCACCCACGTAACACCAATTCTCCGCCAGCTGCATTGGCTGCCCATTAGTCTCCGGATCCAATTCAAGGTGTTGGTCGTTACCTTTAAAGCCCTACATGGCTCAGGGCCAGGTTACCTTCGGGACCGCATCCTGCCGCATACCTCCCTACGACCGGTTAGGTCCCACAGAGTGGGTCTCCTCCAGGTCCCATCGACCAAGCAATGCCGGTTGGCGGGGCCGAGGGGGAGAGCCTTCTCTGTGGGAGCCCCCTCCCTTTGGAACCAACTCCCTCCAGAGATCAGGATTATCCCCACCCTGCTGGCCTTCCGTAAAGCAATAAAAACTTGGCTCTTCCGGCAGGCAGGGTATGAATGAAAGTTTTTTTAAATGGATAGTATTTTAATATGGCTCCTTTTAAAAATTGTTTTATTTTTATGTGTTTCTATATCTGCTGTGAGCCGCCCAGAGTCCCCCGGGAGTTGGGCGGCATAGAAATTTTAATAAATAAAAATAAATAAATAAATATGAACCACTGTTTCCCAAAAGTAATTACAACTTCCTTTTAAGTTCTTCAGCTGGAATGACTTAGAATCTTGTCACAGACATTGACAAATTCACAGCGCCTTCTAGTCATGATAGGTTATGAGAATGGGAGAACCAGAGGAAAATACTTGCTTTCCTGAGGTAAAGAACAAGATGGCACCTTCTCCTATTCCCTGTGTGTGGGAGTTGACTTGTGGATTTCAACTCCCAGAATTCCTCAGCCAGCGAATGCTGGCTGAGGAATTCTGGGACTTGAAGTCCACAAGTCGTAAAGTTGCCAAGGTTGGAGACCCCTGCTTTAGAGAACCAATCTGGCCTTAATCAAGCCATGTAAAATGATCAGGTGCTAGCACTTTCAGTTATTAAGCAAAATTAGGATTAAATTGGTTTCACTTTAGGTGGACTGGCTTTTAGATTTAGTTTACCAAGTGATTAAATAATTCTTTGACAAGGGGAACAAAAAAAAACCCCTGAATGTTAAATCGTGCTGTATTTCTACAGCTGCTGTAGCATGATATATATACGCCTAAGCATGTATTTCTTATTTTGTCTTCTTGGTGTTTTGTTTTTTTAAAAGTAATCTAGAAAATGAAGCCAAGTTAGGCATACTTGGCTCCAAGTCTGTGGCTTCTTGCAAAACAGTGATTATTACTATTTGTAATGTGATAAAGTATGATGTAAATTTAATGGCTTCTGAGATTCGAGCTATTAGGTAACATACACACACACATATCTGTTATATTCATTGAAAGGCCCCAGTTGCTAGGTTCCTTGATATTGCTACAGTTTGGGTAACTGAAAACTGAGTTTCCAGCTCTCCCAGATGGGAGTCAGAATTACAGCAAAAACAATGACTTTCTTCAAGGGTCTACATGCCAGTCAAAAGAGTCAGTCTTCCAGCGGACTGCCAACATATACAGAGACAAATACACACAAGGAAGGGAAAGCCACATAGAGTGCAGGTCTGAAAGTCTGTCCCAGCACTGTACATCAGTCCTAGATGTCAGTTTTCAGAGTTTTGCTGAAGCTGGAGCCGTATTAAAAAGTTTTCTTTTAAAAAAGTTTTTCTCTCCTCCTCCCCCCTCTCCCTCCCCCCACTTCTTTTTTATAGTCATGGGCTCAGAATGAAGTTAAGTGGGGCAGAAAATATAGCAATCAAAAAGAAGAAGAAAACTTTCCATCTTCTACTTAAGTTCTACAAATTTATGAATCCTCGGCATGATGAAATTATACTCAGGGTGTGTTGTTACTTTACTTTTTTAACATGAAAACCTTATACCCCATACACTATGACTCTAGTTCAGTAATAAAAACATGCTTAAGAGCCCTTGCCTGGTCTGCTTGTTGTTTCACATAAGGCATTACTTGTGTCCCAAAGTAGATATTTCCTCTGCGCTCCCTGATTTAATTTCATGTGCATACGTTACATATTCTTATATCAATGGGAGCTTCAGTCAAGAATTGTCATTGCAATCTAGAAAATAATCAGTGATACTACTCTATATTCCACAGGTGTCAAGCTCCTTCAGGAAAGCCTCCTGAAGCCTGGGAATGGCAAAAAAATGGCCCAACGGGCCAACCGGAAGTTCGGAAGCAAAACGGAAGTGGAGCTGCCCTACTACTTACCTTCAGATAGTTGCAGCCAGGTCTTGCACACCTTGGCCCATTTCTTCTGCAGTCGGCAAGGCTTTCCTGAAGGCTTCTGTAGCTGATAACAGAGTTCTGGATCGATCCGGAGCTCTGATATCAGCTGCAGAGGTCTTTTCTAAAGGCCTTTCCTGAAGGCCTCTCTAGCCGATAATAGAGCTCTGGATCGATCTGGAGCTCTGTTATCGGCTGCAGAGGCCTTCAGGAAAGCCTTGCTGGCTGCAGAAGAAATGGGCTGAGGTGTGCGAGGCCTGGTTGCAGCTGTCCAAAGCTGAAGAAGTTCCTGAAGACCTCTGACAGTGAAAAGGAGGCTGGGGGTGACACACACAAGTGAACTTCCGGTTTCCGGAACTCCCATTGGGCTGTTTTTTGCCATCCCCAGGCTTCAGGAGGCTTTCCTGAAATCTGGGAAGAGCGAAAACAGCCGAAAATCAGCTGGCCAGCATGCACATGTGCGCTGGAACTGACATAGGGCAACGCCTCGCATGATCTCATATATGGCTCTGCATGCCACCTGTGGCACGCGTGCCATTGTTTTGCCATCACTGGTATAGGGTTTGCTGCCTGAGCAGGGGGTTGGACTAGAAGACCTCCAAGGTCCCTTCCAACTCTGTTATTCTATTCCAGTGATGGCGAACCTATGGCACGCGTGCCACAGGTGGCACGCGGAGCCATATTTGCCAGCACGCGAGCTGTTGCCTAGCTCAGATCCAGCGTGCATGCGTGCCGGCCAGCTGATTTTTGGCTCGCATGGAGGTTCTGGGAGGGCGTTTTCGGCTTCCAGAGGGCCTCCGGGGGGGACAGGAGAGGGCATTTTAGCTCTCCCCAGGCTCCAGGGAAGCCTCTGGAGCCTGGGGAGGGTGAAAATCGGGCCTACCGGGCCCACCAGAAGTTGGGAAAAGGGCCATTTCCGGCCTCCAGAGGGCCTCCGGGGGGTGAGGGAGGCCGTTTTAACCCTCCCCAGGCATTGAATTATGGGTGTGGGCACTCGCGCATGTGCGATAGCGCGCGCGCATGCAGTTTCGGCACCCGAGGAAAAAAAGGTTCGCCATCACTGTTCTATTCTATTCTAGTTCCACCTTAAGCAAACTGGGTGACTTTGGACCAGTCACTCTCTCTCAGCCCAACTCACTTCACAGGGTTGTTGTGTGGAAACAGGTATATGTGTAGGTTGTGTGGCTATGTTCACTGCCTTGAGTTACTTATAAAATAATAAAGATGGGATAAAAGTCATATAATAAAATAATAAAAATGAGATGAGATGAGATGAGATGAGATGGGATGCGATGGGATGGGATGCAATGAGATGAAGGGAAGAGAAGAGAAACAGAACAGAAAGAACAGAACAGAACAAAACACACACTTGCATACCTTGAGATAATTCACCAGACCATCCAAAGATCTATGGTGCTGAGTGTAATCTAAATACTTTTGAGGCTTGCTACTAAAATACAAACTACACTTCCTTGACAGCTGTTTCTTTTTTTTAAATTCCTCATTATGGTCAACATTTTTCATGGGGAAAACATTAACATTAAAAATTACTCCTGGATTCCACTGTTTTCTGTTAGAAGAAGCCCACCAGAATTTCTTACTTTTCCTTACCATTTAAGAGCACACTGTCAGAAAATGGGGAAATTTTGTTCTTCCATAATGATTACCAAGGTAGGCCTGCCCAGCCACAATAATTCAGTTAAAAAGATAAAGGTAAAGGTTCCCCTCACACATATATACTAGTCATTCCTGACTCTAGGGGGTGGTGCTCATCTCCGTTTCAAAGCTGAAGAGCCAGCACTGTCCGAAGACCTCTCCGTGGTCATGCCGACTAAATGCCGAAGGCGCACGGAACGCTGTTACCTTCCCACCAAAGTGGTCCCTATTTTTCTACTTGCATTTTTACATGCTTTCGAACTGCTAGGTTGGCAGAAGCTGGGACACTTAATGGGAGCTCACTCTGTTAGGCAGCACTAGGGATTCGAACCGCCGAACTGCTGACCTTTCTGATCGACAAGCTCAGCATCTTAGCCACTGAGCCACCGTGTCCCTTCAATAATTCAAATACCAGAAGTCAAATCTGTGAGGATGTTTCCTTCCACTAACACCCAGTCTTTTGCCTACATAGAGCATGCTTACATTATATTTATTATCTAAGAAGACTGTAGGGCTTTTGAGGAGTATAGGTGCCTGTTGGAACTAAAGATGACATTAGAATTTCCCAATTATTATTATTTACTAAAATGTATCTATTTTACCATATATAAAAATTATAGAATATCAAGGAGGATATCCATCAACATGACAGTTCCTATCGGCTCCACATTGTAGAACCCAAGAACTGACTTAGTGATAACTATCTAACTAAATAAATAATCTGCCCTGATATAAAGCAGTTTCTTTGACTAGATGCCCAGAATTAATAATTTTTTTAAAAAGTTGGTCTCATCCATTCTGTGAACGAGTATCATTGTTTAGACCTGAAGAGTCTCAGTTATTTATTTTAAAGTTCTTTTTAAGCTTTTAAAAGAAAGGCTACTGGAACAGTTTAATAGTTTATCTAAGTTCTATCTATTCCCCCATCCTAATTTTTCCTTATATAGAATTCAGATATCACTGAAATATCTTTTAATTATGTCTTTATATATCCAACCCATTTCCTGGAATTTACGCTGTGGGAACTTTGCCTCCACTCCTGTCTGCATTTCAGTTCCAAATCGCTTCTTTTCCCAACCTTGAAAACAAAACAAACTCTTCAGTGGGATTCCAGATCTCCAAAAGAGAGGAGGGGAAAAAGCACACTTCTCAAAGGTTCATTCTCCTGTCTCCGTTATCTGTGCACAATATCACTATTGTTAAAAGGTTGGCGTTTAAATCCAGACCTGAACTGGAAAGTTAATTTTAAATACCTCAATCTGGCCAATAAAAACAAAAAGAAAATGAGGGTGAAAAGAAGCAGTTCATACTATATTCTGCTCAGTGGTTAAACTTAAGCTCTGCATGTTGAACACCTTGATTCAAAATGTTAGCAGTTACAGGAGAAATCAGAAAATACTCTTGCTGAATCTCTAGAGAGTTGGAGGGCAATATAGGCCAGAAATTTACAACTGAAGCTTGTGTTTTCCAAAAGCTCTGATTGCGGTCCCCACAGAGTTTACTCTGCTAGACATTGCTGACTATAGGGGGCAGTGCTCATCTAAATTTCAAGGCCATTGAGCCAGTGCTGCCTGAAGACATTTCCATGGCCATGTGGCCAGCATGATGTTATGGAATGCTGTTACCTTCTCACTGAAGTGGTACCTATTTATCTACTTGCATTTGCATGCTTTCTAACTGCTAGGTTGACAGGAGTGGTGAGGACGGAAGTTCACTCCGTTGTATGATGCTCCGGTCTTGAATCTGGGCTGCCAGCTTTCCACCTGGCAAGCCCAGTGTCCTAACCACTGAGTCACCACACTGCCCATTTATTATATTATAAAGTACAATTTTATACTATAAAATTTGTATTTTATACTATAATTGTCACGCAGTGATTTGTTGCCTGTCATATGTATATGCAGGGAGATGCATCCCTATTCAATATAATGGTTTATTCCTGAGCATGTGATTGATATGTTCTTGTACGCATGTGTGCATTCCATCCTTCCTTCTGTTCCTGGCTTCCATAGAAGGAAGACCTACTTTTATATCAGAGATGTAAACAAATGAGGATTTATTGTTTTTGTATCGAAATAAATATTTGTACTTAGACCTTCAAACTTCAGTTTCTTTTCTAATGTCTGATGTCCAGGAAAAGATCTATTTCTCCTTTGTTAATTATCACCTCTGTCAATAATAGATAATGAAGGAATAGGGAAAGATAAAGAAGAGGATAAAATGGAAAGGAAAAAAATGAGTTACTTCCAACTTTTTTCAGTGTAGTAGAATACAAAATGCAATTACAATCTTTTGTATTTGTATGTTTACTTAGTACTAACCATTTTTATAACAGCAAAATTAATCCAATCAAAATGTAAAATCAAAGTTTCATTTTTTTCCTGGTTTGAGAATAAAGTCCAGAAGCTGTTTCGGGAAACAAACTGATTTTTTTTTTAAATTAAAGCAGTCAGTTTTACCATCTCTGCCAACTCCATCACTTTTTCCATTCATTCTTCCATTTGTGATCTTAATCTAGTTTCTTAAATCTCCTTCAAAAGGGCAGTTGAAATTTGTACCCTTCTTGAGAAAGTCAAGAAGGAAGGAGATTGCAAAGAGAACAAAGTGAAAGAAGAATTGGGTCTTGTCATTCACTTCTAGCTACATTCTCATCCAACACTTGGTTATACTCTGTCTATTTGGTGGACCTCAGCACAGAGGTGGGTTCCTACCGGTGCGGTCCAGTGCGCCGTTCTGGTAGGAGCCTACTGATGATGTAAGAGAGCTGTTCCTTCCCTCTTTAACACTTGGGGAGGGAGCCGAAGGGAGCGAACACATTCCTTCAGGAACTGTTAAAAGTCCCTCTCTTGTTTTAAAACTTCAAGCCAGATCCTATCTGCAGATCGAGAGGTCTGCTGCCCTTTTGAAAGGTGACTAAGATCTGGGAACAAAATGGGAGGGAGGAAGGGGGCAGGGGAGCTCCAAGCAGCAGGAGATCCTCACCCGGGTGCAGGAAAGGAAAGAAGGAAAGGGGGAAGGAAAGTGAGGGGAAGGGAGGAAATGGAAGGAAAGGAAAGAAGGAAAGGAAAGTTAAGGAAAGGAAAGGAAAGGAAAGAAGGAAGAAAGGAAAGGGGAAAGGGAAGTTAAGGGAAGGAAAGGGAAGGGGGAGGGAGGGAGGGAAGAAAAGGGGGAGGAGAGGGGAGGGGAGGAAAGGGGGAGGAGGGGAGGGAAGGGAAGGAAAGGAAAGAAGGGAGGGGAGGGGAGGAAAGGAAAGGAAAGGAGGAAAGGAATGGAACAGGGGAAAAGAAAGGAAAGGAAAGAAGGGAAGGGAAGGGAGAAGAGGGGAGGGGAGGAAAGTGGGAGGAGGGGAGGGAATGGAAGGAAAGGAAAGAAGGAAAGGAATGGAACAGGGGAAAAGAAAGGAAAGGAAAGAAGGGGAGGGAAGGGAAGGGAGGGGAGGGGAGGGGAGGGGAGGAAAGGAAAGGAGGAAAGGAATGGAACAGGGGAAAAGAAAGGAAAGGAAAGAAGGGAAGGGAAGGGAGAAGGGAAGGGAAGGGAAGGGAGGGGAGGGGAGGAAATGGAAGGAAAGGAAAGGAGGAAAGGAACGGGAAAAGAAAGGAAAGGAAAGGAAAGAAGGAAAGGAAAGGGGGAGGGGAAGGAAAGAAGGAAAGGGGGAGGGGAGGGGAAGGAAAGGAAAGGAAAGGGGGAAGAGAGGAGAGGGGAGGAAATGGAAGAAAAAGAAAGGAATGGAATGGAATGGAACGGGAAAGGAAAGGAAAGGAAGAGAGAGAGAGAGAGAGAGAGAGAGAGAGAGAGAGAGAGAGAGAGAGAGAGAGAGAGAGAGAGAGAAAGAAAGAAAGAAAAAGAAAGAAAGAAAGAAAGAAAGAAAGAGAAAGAAAGAAAGAAAGAAAGAAAGAAAGAAAGAAAGAAAGAAAGAAAGAAAGAAAGAAAGAAAGAAAGAAAGAAAGAAAGAAAGAAAGAAAGAAAGAAAGAAAGAAAGAAAGAAAGAAAAACTTATGACCACAATTGAGCCCAACATTTTGATTGCTAAGCAAGAGCATTGTTAAGTGAGTTTCACCTCATTTTACTCAATCCATGACATATCCTGGCTCTAACAGTGATGTGCAAACTAGGGAAGTACATCTGAAGGCATGTGTAATGTTCTAATGTACAGAAGTTATGGTTAAATGTGTGGCAGAAAGTGGACTCTGGGTGTGTTTTTCCAAATGCAGTAAGTGAGGTTGAATGTGTATAGTTTTAGAAGAGGTGTGTGTGTGTGTGTGTGTGTGTGTGTGTGTGTGTGTGTGTGTGTACGCACACATACAGCATATATAGTAGATTAATCACAAGCCTACAAACTTGAAATTTGCCACGTATGTTCCTCTTGCCTTCTAGGTGTCACTAAGAAAGGATTTTTCAAAATGACCATCAGAGCATGAGTATTTCTTATATTATTATTAACAAGCTCTGATGCTAAGGAGTTCTACTCCCCCTCCCAACCTGAAAAGAAATCTGATCCAAATGCAAAACACAAGCAGAGGAGTTTCAGTTTCACTTTTGCTTTCACAGCAGCAAGCAGCTTTACTACAGAACAGTTGAGCTAAGCCACACACAAACTCCATCCTGTCTCCTTCTTGCTCACACAGCAAATACTGTTTGTGTTTCCAAACACCCCTCAACTCTCTCACACACTAACAGGACGCTAGCCAGATGAATACCAATGGATGCCGGTAGGCAGAGACAGATTTTTTCCCCTTATTTTCCTCCTCAATTCAGACTAATCTGTTCCTTCTACTGTAACACCAGTTAAAGGGAAAAGAGGCAAAAAACGCAGGAAAAGATTTACAGATGGGATTAGGAAAACACAAGTAAGGGAAGCTGCCTTTTTCTCCCATGGCCAGTTCTATGTGGCATGCTCCAGAGTCAGTTCACCTGACAGCCTGGTCATCCCCCAGCCAGAGAGCAAAACCAGGAATGTTGTTTACAGGGAGGTCCTGAGCAATTCATCTCAGGGATGAATTGAAAGTCTATGCTATGCAAATAATGTCTTCATCTGTAACAGAAACTTAGCTTACCATCTTTAACGAAATAATACAGTCCCTTTTTTAACTACTCATTAATTTTCAAGCTTATCAATTTATCAAACAAGTGTGTTGGTCTTAAACACATACACACAAATATACACTGCAGGCAAGTTCTTGGTGAGCAAGTCTCCATTGTCAGGAACAACTTGTGTCCTTAAGAAAAGTAGATAACATGATCTCATTTGAGAGACTTGCTGAATAATGAAAACCTTACCCCATTATTCAGTGTACACATCTGAAGATAAGATTGTGTTATCCCATCAGCCAATTCATAATATAGCATTCCCTTAAGTAATGTAATGGTTTTTCTCCACAGCATTTACAATTTTCCATTTGTCAACTGGTTTAATACAAGAGTCATTAAATCTTGGAGTCTCTCATCTTCTCCTTATGGCACTGTATTCCAAGTCCTTATTCAGAATAAGGCCAAGTGTTATTAACAGCAAATAAGGAATAATAATTTCATCCTTTTATTAGTGTTTGCATCAAAATTGTTCAAATTGAGTATGAGCAATGCGGTAATAGAGTTACAAAAATCCTGCATTGGAATTTATGTAAATTTTACTTTTATTATTAACATAAACTTCACAGTATGAAATGAGCAAAATCAGGTGGGATTTTAAAACAAAGAATGAGAGATACCTGAAGCACAACATACTGTACCAAGCATTACTATTATTACAGGAAAAATGTGGAGCCATAGAAGTAGTAGTATGAGGAGATGGTCAAAATTATGAAAACAAATGAAAATTTAACAAAATATCAGAATTTACAAATTGAAATTAAAAACAGTGTGGAAGGGAATGTCAACTGTAATACATTCAATCAGAAATGTTTAACCTTGGCAACTTTAAGACCTATGGACTTCAATGGTAATGCTATCTGGGGAATTCTGGGAGTTGAAGTCCACAAGTCTTAAAGTTGCCAAGGTTGGACACCCCTCCTTTAAATATACGAGACTTACAAAAAACAAACTGAGAACTTGCTGAGAACTTTCACCACCATTAGAACAATATCTCCATGATTCTTAAACCCTTGTTTAGAATCCAAAGTGTTGATTAAAAAAGCAATGTATAAGGACTGTGATACTCAGTCCTTATATTGTTTGAATAATAACAACAGTACTAACAATGATAATAAACAATGGTAATCAGATTATCTTAACTGGCATAATATTTCCAATTGCTGGAATAAAGCTGTTCCTCTACTGTCCCATTTCATGTTCCTTCAAAAGCCAACAGCTGGGTGTAAATGTATTGAGGTTTTCGTGCTTTACCAATCTTGGTTTAAACATGAGTCTTAAGTGATGACCTTCGATGCTAATTTTGATGACAGTTCACTTCATCTAACTATACAGTGGAATATATATGCAAATAATTTAAAAACGCAGAGAAATCAAGTTAGGCTAAAAACATGTATGTTTTTTCCTGTGTTAATGATAGTAATATGTTATTAATACTCATAAAAATGCATATTGCATTTAATCCAAAAGGAAGACTAGGTTCTCCACCACCACCACCCAAATAATTTCACCTTAAAATAAGAGTTTGGGGTACTGGAGGCAACTTCTTCTTTCTGTCTAACTTAATTAGTTCTGGTGTTCATCCATATAATATCTGGTGCTCTACTGAGTGCTATATTAATGTCAGTTCACCTTCTTAAAGTATCACCATAGCTTTCTGAAATACTGACACCTTGTTTTGTTAGAAAAGTTTGGCAGACAATGATTTATTTGAATAGATCCAAGTTTATTTCTGGCACTACATGGGTAACTTTGTAAGATTATTTCCATCTTCATGTCTAATTGTGTTGTCCCAGTTTAACTGAGAGGAGACCTTGGCTGTGAAACTATGCACAGAGTTATACATCAGGAATGAAGAATGAAGAGTCTTGTTCTCCTGGGAATAATATTTGTGATGCATACAAATAATTCCCTCCCTCCCTCCTTCCCTTCCCTTCCCCTCTCCCACTCTCTTGACTGAGAATCAGCCATAGCAGCATTAGATTCTTGTTAGACTTGCTGGCATTCATCTACATCAGTGGTTCCCAACCTTCCTAATGCCGCGACCCCCACCCCGCCCCCGCGACCCCACCGCGACCCACCCTGCCACCACCATTTGGGTTCTTTTACCCTCTGCGCATGCGCAAAGTGTTCTGCTGCATGCACAGAGGGTAAAAGAACCCAAATGGCGGCATCCGGGCAAAGTCTCCAGATCCGGGCGAGGTCTCCGCTCGCTTCGCGTGTTGTCTCTGGGAGCTTTTCGAGCCCCATTGCGAAAGGCGTGCATGACTTCGGCAGGGCTGGGACAGGCAGTTGCCCGGAGAGAGCCACCCCCTTCGCGGCTTCACCCCGAATGCTACAGATAGACAGGAGAGACTCTGCGAAGGGGATGGCTCAAAAAGCTCCCAGAGGCAACACGCAAAGCGAGTAGAGACCTCACCTGGATCTGGAGACTTCGCCTGGCTGCTGCCATTTGGGTTCTTTAACCCTCTGCATATGCACAGAACACTTTGTGCATGCACAGAAGGTAAAAGAACCCAAATGGCGGTGGTGGGGTGGGTCGCGGTGGGGTCGCGGGTTGTGGGGCGTGATATCGATATGGCCAGGCTTGTGGCAGTGGGGGGGAGTGAGGATGCCGGGGCGACCCCTGGGAAATGGTCATTCGACTCCCAAAGGGGTCCCGACCCCCAGGTTGGGAACCGCTGATCTACATCCTGTTGTTTTCCCCAGTGTTAACCTGTATGCACAGAAATAGGTTTAATGGCTACCAAGCTACTTCAAAATTTCCATTCCTTGGAGATTCTGCTTCTCTTGACCTTTCTCCTGGGTTCCACTCTTTCTTCTTCTCTCAGTCATTCAAATTCCCCAACCCAGTGTTGAAATTCAAGTCTGATATACATGCTTGACTGACTACCTCCACGCTTCACTTCAGCTTCTGTCAGTTAAAAGAGTTAATATGATAGGGTAGATGGGTGTGAAATTGCAGCATTATTTTTTAATTCATTTTTATTCTTTCCAATTCAGTAGAATGTTGTAAATAAATTAAATAAAGGGGACTTGGGACTCTATTCATCTGTCTGCATGTCAGAATGACAAGTCTCTAAAACAGAACGAAATGGGACCAAAGTTGGTGTGGGAAGAGAAACTGGCAAAAAACAAATCAGGTTCAACACTGACTCGATCAAGTCAGGGGTTGCAAATTAAAAAAAAATGGAACGGGATAACTCGCTGCGGCCAAATCACCACAACCATCTCCTCATGGCCATCTCGCCACGGCCATCTTGCCACGGCCATCTTGCCACAGCCAACTCAACACAGGATAACTCACCACAGGACAATCCACACGAGAACACCATAACATTGGACTTTCCATTGCTTTTTGGAAAGTCCTTTAACATTTGACTATTTTCCTGGGTATGGAGTTAGAGAAGTCCATGATGTATCGATTGATTGGTTTCCTCAAGCGCCATTTTATGTTCTATTGTTTTGGGTTCTTTTTATCCTGTTACTGCTTTGTGTTGTTTTTAAAAAGGTTATTAGCCACCCAAAGACATTTTTTGCCAGATCTTAATCATATACTGTGATCAAAATAAAACACTTTCACTACCCATGTCATATTTATTTATTTAATTAAATATTATATGCCATGGGTGTCAAAGTCACGTTGACACGTCATCAGGTGACATATCGCAACTTTTCCCCCTTCACTAAACCGGGGGTGGGCGTGGCCAGCATGTGACGCATCCGGCCTGCGGGTCACAAGTTTGACACACCTAGTATATGCCATCCATCCAACCAATAAGGCTAGAGTGGATGGGTGGCTATTTTATTTTGTTGCTTCATGATTTGACTTCCCAAGGCTTTATGAATAAATCAATGGAACCTTTGATTCTATCCATACTGGTCATCAGGATATGCAAATATCCCAACTATTCTTCTACTCTAGGCATGAACTTAATTTCACCTACAAGCAACTGCAAGTAATCCAAAGTCAGAATAAAGGAGGAAGGTTGAACTCTGCTGAAGGTTGCAAAAACAGGTATGAACCTAAAGGAGTTAAAAAGAAACATCACATTTAGAATAATGCTGAGAATAATGAGAATATTCACTACTTTAGCTGATGAATAAGCATATCATATAACCAAGGTCAGGGTGCAGATGAACAATATATGACTGGCTAAACACAACTCAATATTGTGAAGCCAGAAAAACAGATGACCTTGTGGTACTCTGGAAGAGAAAACACACAAAGGGTGTTGGCTTTGCTTCTGACTATACAACTTCTGAAAGTATGGTGAGCTTCCAACCATCCTCAACTCAATTAGCAGTTCTGTCACTTTCGGAAACCACGAAAAAGCACACAATTGCATCTTCTGCTCCTATAGAAGTATGCATAGATGAGGCAACATGCCAAAATCTTTCCGCAGTTACAAACAAAATATGGTGCCATTTCTGCAAAAAGAACCCTGATTGCTGGTGCCCATGTTGGTAACAATCAGTAAAACTGGGAAAACATCCCGGGTAAATTTGGTGTTGGAGAGCTGAATGACAATGGCCTGTTTCTGCTATAATTTGCAAGAGCAAATGAGCTAATGATTGAAAGCAGCTTATTTCAGCATCCACGAAAACATCAATTAACATGGTATTCACCCCACAGCTATTCACCCAGTGAAAAGGATATATCTGTCCTGGACAACTTCCTAATCAGCAACTGTTTTCAAACATAATTCATGGATGTCCACTCTATGAGATCCACCAACTATGGTTCTGACCATCACCTTGTACATATAATCCTGCAAATGGACTGCTCATAAGGTAACCACCCAAATATTATGAATGGGTGAAGGAAGGGCTCTACTTGTAAAGAACAGCTCCAATTGATGTTTACCAATTGATTTGCTGTTTTCAAATATCTAGAAGATGTATGTTATAAAATGCTATAGTTAATTAGTGAATGTGCCAAAGAAAACTGTCCTGTAGCACAACAGCAAATACAACTATGGATTTCAAATGAATGCCTGCTTTTGGTAGACAGATAGAAAACAATGGTAACTCAGAGAGAGATACAGACAGTATAGACAGCTTAATAAACAAATCCATACCCATCTCAAAGCAGGATGAATTACCTATCGGAATAAATTTTAACGTACAATGACAACATCAGAAAGACTGGTGACTTTGTAATAAGCTCTGGAATTGAATTATTGAGTTATTGGGACATGTACTTTCAGCTACTTTACAATTGCCGTGTTCTGGAAGACACTCTGTTAGAACCACCAACTCTTGATGGCCCAGATGGAACTATTGACAAATATGAGTCCAGAATCTCTGAAACAAAAATTGCCACCCATCAGTTTAAAAAGTGAGAAAGCTGCTGGAGCAGAAGACGACACATTGAATGCTGGTAGTGATATTCTTAATTGTCATCTCCTTTCACTACATCAAATAATCTGGCAGGCTGATGAAATACAAATTCATGAAACAGGCAATTATAGTGCCAGTTTTCAAGAAAGGAGAGAATCAAGAGTGCAACAATTACCGTGGGATACCCTGTTCTCAGTTCTGGGTAAGATGTTCATGAAAATAATGCCATGAAGCTTTCATGTATGAAGAAAACAACTAGTTCAAGAAGAACAGGTTGGTGACCCAATATTGCTCCTTTGACAATTGTTCAAGCAATACATCAGGCATGGAAAGAGGGTCATCTGCCAATGGCCCTCACAGCAAAAGGTGCATCTGCTAAAATAGTAAACCAGATGTCCTGCAGAAGGTATACGAGGTATCACAATGTTCTGTTTCTGCTAATGGTAAAAATCAAAAACCTTCCCAGAATGTTCTGATGTGAAGTAAGGTTGCCTTGAATCTGGTTAGGATGATTGGATCATGGCCATTCATTGCAGGGGTGGGTTCTAACTTACCTCTTCGCTGGTTCGTTTCCTCCCACACCGCGTGGCTGAGTGCGCATTGCACACTGCGTGGCTGCGCCACATGGGTGCACACACATGCGCAATGCCAAAAAACAAGCAAAAAATAGGGGGGAAGCCAAAAACAAGATGGCAGTGCATGCACAGTGCTGAAAACAGAAGAAAAAACTAGCAAAAAATAAATAAAATAATTCCCAAAAAAATAACTCCCCCCAAAAAAGATGGTGGCATCCATGGACCGGCACCGACAAAACCAGCTCTGTGACATCACCACCTGTTTACTACTGGTTCTATAGAACTGGTGCGAACCGGGAGGAACCCACTCTGATTCATTGCCTTGGCTAGGTTGGGTTGGGGAGTCATTCTTAGCCTACTTTCTTGTAACAAGTCAAAATTGGTGGAACGCACAAAATTTTTGATTATGCTAGACAACCTATTATTATCCAAATGTTGCTGAACTACAACTCCTATCTTCCTAGGAAGAAGAGGCAATGGTGATGGATGCTAAGAGTTGTAATTCCTCAATTTCTGGTGTGCCATAGATTGCATCTCCATGGTTTACACCTTCAGCTTTTAGTGTTTTCTGAATGTCCATCTTTCTGTATGTAGTATTACTATGTTTGTTACATTTTTAATTCGCTCAATTGCTAGAGTGACCCTGACTGGATCATACATATTTCTGCTGGGTTCTAAGCCGGAAATTCAGAGTTGGCAAACATCATTACCACTCTTTTATTAAGTATACGTTGCATGTACAGCAAATGTGCAGAATAAGTTATGCAGCTGTTTCTTTGGTGTGTCAAACAGCATACAAATCTCCTTGCATGTCCAGAGAATCCCTGTTCTTAAAATAAATGGGCAAACCAGGAGATACAGCTACTGAATTCCACTCTGCAATTGAATGAAATGGCTATGAAGAAATGGAGAGGGGAAAAAAAGCTATGAAATTAAATAAAGAATGTTGGTTTATATGAAGTCCAGCCAAAATACATATACACACATGTACAATCTCTATGTCATGCAGATAAGGAGTGTAAAGTTCACAAAGCCAAGTGCACCATTAATATTGATATTTACATGGAACATTTTCAAAGCATTCTGTTTCTAATTTACTAGATCTGATTGGACTTGAAGGGTTCATTTGGCTGCACAAATCAGTTAACCAAGATCTCATTCTTCCCAAGTCTATAATAAAAATATAGTACGTGGCATATGCCAACGGCTTGTAATATAAAGTCTTTTTTCCTCCCCTTTCCTCTGGCACTTTCCTTTTCTTCTCTCCTAAAAATCAAAGATTCTGGCCAGGTCAGCCACATGAAGTTCTTTCTCAAAGATCAAAAGAGACTGACAATATTGTAATAAGTTGAAGATTGACTTGCTTGCTTAAGGGGTCTTCATAAAGAACAAAAAAAATGTACAAAACATTTCTAAACTTAAAATCCAAATGTCTAAATTAAATAGCTAAGTTCTCTTTTTCAATGTTGATTTGTGTAAGAAGCTGACTTTCATTAAAAAAAAACTTCTAAGACCCAAGGGTACATTCAGCAATTTTTTTCTTGTCCATGGCCGTAATTATTTTTTGAGATATATCAGTAAACAGGTCAACTGGAATTCTGGAGATGATGTCAGAAAATCTAACACTCAGAACTGATGAGAATAAACTACTCATTATCTACATCAGGGCCGCCCAACCCCCTGTCTATGGACCTACACCGAGCCTCAGTATGCTAGAAACTAGGCCATGCAAACAAGGAAACCCCATCCATGGGATACAGGCAGCACATGAAACCACACCCCTCTGGTCCATGAAAAAACCGCTCTCCACAGAACAAGTCCCTGGTGTTCAAAAGGTTGGGGGCTGCTGCTTGTTTACATTGTGCTAGTCTTCCATGAAAAGATACATTTTCCACCAGGCAGTTACACAGGGCAGGAGGGGAGGATAGGGCTGAAGTATGAGATTGCTAGAAATATGAGTAAGGAACACTTATTTTCCTCGAACAAAAGTTAAATCTCCTGGCTCAGGTGAATCTCTTCCTAGAGTAACTTGCAGATGGTTTGATCCAACATCATAATCACCTTTGAGAAATGCTAGAGAGTGGATGAAACACCAGTTAATGTGGAAGAGGTCAATGTGGTCCCTATCTGTGAAATTCCAGTGGCATACAACATAATGCATCTGAATTTCACGTATAATATATATTGATACACTTAATTACATCCAGTGCTATCTTCTACTCCCAGGTTCAGCCAAGGAGACTTGTGTGCATAGACAGGCTTCTGTGTTTGCATAACAACCTTAACAGGATCAGTTACAAACCAGCAGCTGCGTGGGCTAATTCAGTAACTGAATTAAGTGACTTGTGCAAATGAAGTCCATGAGTAATACTTGCTGATCATAGCTTTGGGCATAAACCTAATGCACATTCCATATTGAAACTGTCTAGCCAAACTTCAAGGCATTCATTGAGTAGAACATTCTAAATGTAAATCACTTTCAAATTCTGGTGCAACTCATTATATCAAAGATACACACACACACACACACACACACACACACACACACACACACACACACACACACACAGTGTGTATATATGGTATATATCTATATATCTATCTATCTATATATCTGTATATCTATATATCTATATACAGGGGTGGGTTCTGGTTTTCTTCTCTGCCAGTTTTCTCCTTGATGTGTGGGCGCACGTATGCTTCATGTGCGCATGTGCATGCGCAGTGCTAAAAACAGCTTCTGCATGTGCACAAAAGCAAAAAACAAGATGGCGGTGCCTATGGTGCCGAGAGAGCCAGTTCGGGGGTGTGGCAGACCTGGGTCGCTGCCGGTTCTAGCAACCCAGGATGCCAAGTTACTACCAGTTCCATAGAACCGGTCCAAACCAGGAGGAACCCACCTCTTTCTATATATCTATATATCTAGATTTCTAGATCTCTAGATCAGTTCTAGTCAGACTTTGACCTAATACAGTGCTCCATTCTCATGAAAGCATCCTTCTTTCTAACATCCTTTTTTCTCCTTCTTTAACGTATGCAAAAAGGAATTTCAGCTCTTTCCAAAACGCTGAATTGATCATTTACCAATAACTCCTGAAATTAGTCAAGTAATACATGACGGTTTAGGACTACCCACACCAACATTGGAATGAAACCATCTATTCTGAGTCATTAAACAGTTATGTTGAGATGGACAACACTTCTCTAGAATAAATATTTCAACTAGATATGCCTTTCTTTATGTATGTATAGGCGTTGGTCTTCAGCTATCATCAGGAAGAGTATTGTTTTACCAATTATATGCCTGGAGTCTCTTGTTCCGATGTGATAGAAATATAAATAAATACATAAGGAGCAAGCATTCTTTATCCCTAAAATTCCTTCAAGATAATTGTACCCACCCATTCTTTTTCATCTCTCTTTCTTGTCTCAGAACAGGAACTGGAAAGTGCTGTTTCCCCCAATACTGATATGTGAGGAATGATTCCATGTGAATCCAATTATTTGGGGGGGGGACTAGGTTTAATATATTGGGGTTTTTTGTTAGCATTGTTACTAAGAAAGGTGCAGGGTGGAGAAATAAGAAAATAACCTCACAAAAATCAATCTGTCATGAATTGAAATATATTGTTGTACAAATGTCAATGGAGATTCTCAGTCATTTAGGTTGTGGTTGTCCCAAAGGTGCTTTTTCAAGAGGGAACTGGACTTTCTGGTTTTTCTTTGAAGATGTTTTGCTTCTCATCCAAGAAGCGTGACTAAAAAGCTCAAGGGGGGGTCATTTTTGAGTGCATATACAGTATGTAGGATAACATTATAAATTCGGTTGCAAATTGTTTGATACAATGATCTAGTTTGAAGCAGATCTGAAAAGCAGTGAAGCATACACTTGACTTACAATACTGCATTGGAGCGACTGTATCACTCAGTCAGATCTTAAAATCTTCAGCTCATGCACAGATGCCAGTTCTCTCAGAGGAAAGCAGTTGATTGAAATGAATTAGCCCGGGATCACCTATTCCCCAGGCAGTGTGCGCTGACTTTAGTGTCTCGCTTTGAATTCCTGCTTTTCGCAGGCCTTTATTTTATATACGGTGAATGTAACTATATGCCTGTGAATGGCTTTGCACCAGTGGTGGGATTCAAATAATTTAACAACCGGTTCGCCTAGGGTCAGGTTGTCTGTCGTGGGAGGCTGGCCCATCCCTGTCCTCCAGCTCCACCACACATGCAGGATGAGCCTCCCACAATGGTCAACCGGACCCTGGGTGAACCAGTTGTTAAATTACCCACCCCCCACTATCAAAGTAGATCCTGGGTGCTGCACTGCAATAGAGAAACCGGCAATGGAGTGCCGGCATGAGGGAAGGAGAAGAAGCAGGGAGAAGAAAGAGGGTTGCCTTCTCCTTCCCTCACGCCCACCACTCTGTTGCCCATTGTTCTCCATTGCAGTGCAGCGCCCAGAATCCACTTTGATAGCAGGGGGGTGGATTTAACAACTGGTTCGCTTGAACCGGTGCAAACCAGTTGAATACCACCACTGTTTTGCCCGTTATGCAAAACCACAACTTGCTTTTTGGCTGAGGGGGGAATCATAATGGCTTATAAACCCTGTGTGAGTTTTAGGTGAATTTTACTTAAGAAGCAAATAGCTACAGCTGTTGAACAAACCATGGCTTAGCATGAAATATTCAAGTTTAGCCTTAATCAACTGAGGTGCTTATATATATGCTCAGGTTGCAATTCCCAATTTTTGGTATGAGAGAGAAAGGAATAGTTTTTGGACACTCCAGGTGAGGAAGAATTTAAATTTAAAAAAAATATAAGCACTTCCAGCAATACTTCAAAAACATTAAGATGAGTTCCCTACAATTCTAATCTAAAAGTTCTGTAGCTGACACTTTGCAAAATTTATCTCTTTCCTTCCTTTTGCTTCTGATCTAGTCTTTTCTTTTATTTTTCCCTCTTATTCAGGTAACAGAAGTAACAAAAACAATACCAAATGGCTTGATTATACATTCTTCCTTTGAGGTAGTGATGGGTATAAACCCATTCTTCTTTGTAGAGTATCCAGCTCACAATTTCCTACCTTCACCACCATAGCAAAGCACTGACTTACAGAGGAACTTGGAATTCTACAAATACATTGGAAAGAGGAATGAGACCAAGAAAATGACACAATAATATTCTGTTGTATTTTTAAGAGAGGGAAAGGAAAGAAAAAAATTAGGTAAGGAGGAGGGAGGGAGGGGGGAGGGAGGGAGGGAGGGAGGGAGGGAAGGAAGGAAGGAAGGAAGGAAGGAAGGAAGGAAGGAAGGAAGGAAGGAAGGAAGGAAGGAAGGAAGGAAGGAAGGAGATGGAGATGATGGCTGAACAGCAGCAGAGTTCTCTGCGTGGAAACAATTGCCTTCAATTTTCCCAATTTCTGAGAAAATTACAGATGGTTGGAATAGTTTAGAGCAAAATTGCTTGGAAATTTTAAATGGAAAATGGAAAGCTTTGCAGATGGAAAGTACAATGGAGCGTTCTATATTCCAAGACAGTTTTAAACATCACAATTATATCTTATTTTGTTACTGGCACAAAAAATGCTTGTTACCATCTGATGACTGATAATTAATATTTGACAGGCAGCTTATGACAATTTGTTTTCTGAAGTTTGCCAAAATCAAAACTCAAGTTCTCAGAGAGGTGATAACCAGCCGAAAGCATTTGACTTCTTGAGTTAAAATTTCACATTCAGAACATGAATCTGACATTTCTCACTGAAATTTGTAATGCTGGAATTTTGGGGAGCAGTGTACAATTAATTTCAGCTGCAGCTCTTGAAAAACATAAACAAAGCTGTGCAATCTAAACTGTTGTGAAAATCATGACCTCTCACAATCCCTGCCATCCTATTAGCTATATACAGGTGGTCCTCGACTTATGACCACAATTGAGCCCAAAATTTCTATTGTTAAGTGAGACATCTGTAAAGTGAATTTTACCCCATTTTATGACCTTTCTTGCCACAGTTGTTATGTGAATCATTGCAGTTGTTAAGTTGGTTGTTATGTGAAGCTAGCTTTCCCATTGACTCAGCTTGTCAGAAGATGACAAAAGATTATCACATTACCCCAGAATACTGCAACGGTCATAAACACGAGACAGATGCCAAGCATCTGAACTTTGATCAGTGACTGTGGGAATGCTGCAGTGGCCATAAGTATGAAAAATGGTCCTAAGTCACATTTTTCAGTGCTGTTGTAACTTTGAATGGTCATTAGATGAACTGTTGTAAGTTGGGGATTACCTGTAAATTTAAAGAAGTGATATCTGAAAATATACTGAATTTGACAGAAATAGTGATTAATTGATTGATTGAGTTTCTACGACTGCCCATCTCAAATGCATGACTCTGAGTGAATAACAATAAGGAACAAAATAAAACAATATAACAAAATCATAAATAACACAAATAGCAGACAGGAAAACAACCAACAACACAGTGAGACACCACTCACAACAGTTGTTATTATTACAATCAAGCAGTGGATTTCCCCATACCATCAGAGACCCTGGTCAATGACACAACCAGACCAAAACAGGTATCTCCTGTTGAAATTCACACCATTGTCTCCATCCAAAGGAAAAACTAAACCTCCATATTCCTTTCCGTGTTTCTAAACTGAATATTGTGTCTCCTACTAAAAAGAATCCAGGTCTTTCTCAGAGGTCTAATATGAGTTACTTTATCTGTTTTGTGTGAAAATAAATTGGATAAAGTACAGGTGCTTAATGAAGGAAATAAGAAAGGCTGTCACCAGAGGCCAGTGACCTTCTTACTGTTATGACCACAATAGTGTTTTCCTGCTGAATTATGCATGGCAATATTTATGCTTCAATTTCAATATTATTTAACCTGCTATGAAACATTCATACCAACACAGTCCCTTGATTTTTACCAGTAGTACACCTTACAGGGTACAGTTTAGATTTCTACATCCCGTGTGTCAGCTCCGACAAGCCATCCGCCTCAGAGCTGGCATTCAGGCCGGGGAGCGGGTCATCGCGAAGCCAACATGCAGCCCTGGGTGCTGGTGGATGACGTCAGCCAAGGAAGCAGCCATTTATCAGCTGGGAGTCGGAGACAGACCCTGATTGCTAGGGCGGACGGGAGAGTGATTACACTGGGCGTTGGCTACAGAGACAAACTGCTAATTTGGGTTGGAGGAGGGTTTATTTATTTTATTTATTTATTTATTATTTATTTTAGTGTTCTTATATGCCGCCCTACTCCCTGGGGACTCAGGCGTACAACATTTAAAGAACAACTAAACAATATAATAATTTAAAAACAGTTTAAAAAGAATTTAAAAAACATATAAAAACCATACATACGTGGGGGAGACCTAAGATGTGAAATTGTCTCAAATCACCCCGCCTGCAGGAAGAGCCATGTCTTAATGGCTTTTCGGAAGGCCAGCAAGGTGGGGATAATTCGGATCTCTGGGGGTAGTTGGTTCCAGAGAACAGGGCCCCCCACAGAGAAGGCCCTCCCCCTAGGCCCCACCAGCCAGCATTGTTTGGTTGACGGGACCTGGAGGAGACCCACTCTGAGGGTTGAGCATGTGGGTGTTGCGCGCAAAGAATAAAGGTGGTGGGAGGAACACAATACACAGATTTGACACAAGTTTCATTTTGAGTGTTTATCAGTTCGTGCCGGAGAAGCCTAGTAAAACCTGGATACAAATCAGCATTGGTTGTGTGATTATTTCTATGGAGGCTTATTCCGGAACCTGACACCGTGTACATTTCACTGCAAATCTAGTGAGCACTTCAAATTGCTACCACTGCAAGACTGGAAAGGATCTGAAAAATCTTCTTCTTCCTAGCATATTCCCACAAGTGCAAGGTCTGCTTTTCAGATCATTGAATGCCACTTTGGATGGTCAGCTGCATCTCCAGGGCACAGGCCTGTGGCTTGGATATCTTTGTTGATGGTGTCTTGCCATCTCTGTTTTGGGTGCCCGCGAGGTCACCAGCCATTGACTTCTAGTTGGTAGGCAGTCTTGGCAATGGTGGAAAGGATCTGAAAATTGTAGTAGAATTACCTTTATTCTGAAGTTCAGACATCAGTTGAGTTTAGAAGAGGGAAAGAGTGATTTGGTGGTGTGGACTGAATAAATAATTCTATACTGGAATCCCTTAGATTCATTCAGTCATTCAACTTTGCCTGAGTTACAGGTCTGGTCACTTCACTTCTAAAAATAAATAAATAGAGATAAAAAAACATGAAATAGACAACCAAAATGACCAGGGGTCTACAGCAACTTCCCAATGTGAAGAGACTAGGCATTTGTTGAGTGTGTATATCTATATCTATATCTATATCTATATCTATATCTATATCTATATCTATATCTATATCTATATCTATATCTATATCTATATCTATATCTATCTATCTATCTATCTATCTATCTATCTATCTATCTATCTATCTATCTATCTATCTATCTATCTATCTATCTATCTATCTATCTATCTATATTAAACTTGGAGTCATTTGCCAAAAAAGAAATACAAGGAGATTAAAAGACTTGTTTCAAAGGTCATATTTATTTATAAAAGAAAGAAGTTAATGGTCTTTATAGAACTGATCAAGATTCAGATCCAGCAAAGGTATCTTGGATCCTATGAAAGACAAAGATTCTTTAAGATAAATAATATAAAGAGATAATGCACTGGAACTTCTGAGTGAACTAATTGAATTTGAAGCACTGCACATATTTATTCCTTTATTTATTTTGAAGAGGAAGTTTGATGAGTTCATGGAAAATATGGGCAGTCAACCAACTTTCCCACAAAAGGAAGACTTATGGCTGATCACAATAATAGGTTAGATTAGAATGTTCCAATGAAGACTCCTAAAGAAGTGTCCTCAATGTCACATCTGTCAGGGTGGTTATTGTAGGACAACATGGTTTTTTGATGAAACAAAGGCCTCTCCTGTAGACAACCACATTCCACCGAAGGTCTAGAGATGATAGCTTGCACAGTGTCAGCATCTTCAAGGGGAAACTACTGGAACTGTAACAAGCAAGTCCACTAAAAGAGCTTTCTTCTCCTATATTCACTTAAGCTGAATTCCAAGTTGTATTTTATCTGAAGTTAATGAGCTAGCAAGTCATTGATGAGTACCAACCAAGGATTCTTAACACTTATAATGTGAAGACATGAAAGGGGACATGAAAGGAGCACCCAGGGTTGTCCTCTGAGCAATAATGATGTGACCAGCTAATCCTTTCAAATGACCAAAAATAGAGCTTTCCTATTTGAAGTTCCAGGCAACTAGTTTTTATTAGAAATGTAACTCCATTCTCCTCCCATTCACTTTTCCATTCCCTATCCTCATCTTCTTTTAAGACTTTTTATACATGTCCAAACCATGAATTTCTTCTAGGCCCACTGTTACTTTCCTTTTATGTGCCAGTTACACATTCCTAGCTATGTAAAAATCCACACTTAGGGGATGACTTCTTACTTAGTTTGTG
Source organism: Diadophis punctatus similis (assembly GCA_023053685.1). NCBI lineage: Eukaryota > Metazoa > Chordata > Lepidosauria > Squamata > Dipsadidae > Diadophis > Diadophis punctatus. The sequence goes on from JALIGW010000003.1 coordinate 188,740,220, forward strand.
CAGATGTAAGCATTGCTGTATATGAACCCAGAACTTCAGGGGATTTAATGCATATTATAATTTGAGAATCCTTAGAACATCTTTCCGGGCCAGCCTTGATATTCTCCTGGGGTGTGGACTTCAACACCTCAAATTCTTAGCAATCCTCATCTTGGGTGGGGAAGTTTGGAAGATGAAGCAGAGTCTTCTGAAGGGATCCTGGTTGCCTCCTGCCTTCCTTTTAATTCATTTGCTATTATTAATTGGGATGCTCAAATATACATGTCGCTATCTTCAAAGGGTTTACACCTTTGTGAGATTTCTGTTTGAGTGCCAAATGCCTTTCTGAATCAAAAGTGTGAAATTAGCATACCACTTAAAAGCAGGCAGCATTGTGAAAAATTGTCCTTAAAAAACACATACCCCAAAATAATATTTTTAGAAGATGGAGCATAGGTAATCATGTCTTGGGCATCACATGTCTTGTGACATTGCACAAAATGCACAAAATATGTATTTGTCCCGCAAGAACAAAACTGATTAAGTCTCGTTAAAATTTGGAAGCCACATTCACTTAACAACCATGTTACTAACTTAATTAGCTGCAGTGATACACTTAGCAATTGTGGCAGGAAAACTTGTAAAATGGGGCAAAACCTACTTAACAACTGTCTTGCTTAGCATATGACATTTGGGGCTTAATTGTGGTGGTAAGTCAAGGACTACCTCTGCTCAACCTGGAGCCTCTTTCTTGGAGAACTGTTTTGATCCATCAGTTCAAATAGTATCATTGAGAAGAACTAGCAGTGTTAAGTTAAAAATAATAATAATTGGAAGGAAAAAGAGTTGAAGCAGCTGTTGTCCTCTTTCATTCCTGGGCTAGAAGTCTCCGCAGGGTACTTTTGAGGGTGGAGGAAAATTTGTAGAAAAATAGAAAGATTACATTTCATGTCAAGTTTGGGCTTGATTAGGTATTCTACACAGGCCTTGCATCAGGAGTTATCTGGTTGTGTGCCTACAATATTTTGGGCTCATCCCAGGGGAGGGTTCCGGTTACGTTCGCTACCGGTGCACATCGTGAGCATGCGCGGAAGTGAAATCGCATCCCACCGTGCGATTTCACTTCCGCGTATGCTCAGGATGACATTACAAGCTGAACACAGCTGAGGAGCTTCTCAGCTGTGCTTTGGAGCAAGAATAAAGGTCAGTATTCACACAAGGGTGGGTGGGAGGACTTTTTCCCGACAGCTCAGGATGCAGAGAAGCGCCAAAAAATGACATCAGCGCTGGGCTCCTACCGGAGCTGTGCTCCGCACCGCACCGGTAGGAACCCACCACTGGCCTCATCCTGACCTTCTGCCTTCTAACTGGAAATCTCTGGACCTCTTGACATGGAATCCTTTCAGCCTGAAGACTGAATTGCTGTGCTACTAATCATTACTCCAAACAATTAGGAACCCATTTGACTCAACCTTTAATTCTTTAACCATATTATGTTCCCATCACTGTAAAACCCAGCAGTTCTGCTAATGTTCTAATTGCAATCAACCTAACCTAGACTATTTCCCTCAAAATGGCCCTTTTCTTTTCAAAACCAATTAGCCCAATAAGACTTTGCAAACATACCACGTCGAGTGCTTGTCTGCATTTTGTCAGAACTAGAAAAACAATTATATTTGGTAGCTTTTAATTAAATATTAAAGAAAAGCCTACCCTTTATCTTTTTTTATATTTTTAATTAGCTATTATGCAAGTGCCAGAAGGTACATTCTGTCATTTTGGAAAACAATCTGCAGATAGTGGTTCTGGTTGTTCTAATGAGTTTGCAGGCCAGCATTTAAGGGTGATGGAATGATCTCAGCTTGTGCCTTTAACCCTGATGAGCTGTTTGGATTAGTTTCATTCTTAGACTTACTCTTATTTTTGTTAACACAAGAAGACTTTTGTTGGTTCCAACCAAAGGTCTTTTAAACCCGCCAAAGTCTTTCCCACAATGGCCAATCATATACTAGCCAACAATTCAAGACTGGACCTGGACAATGGCTTACTGTCATTGCTAAAAACAACAGATGGCATTTTGTGGCATCCTGCCTCGGAATAGGAATCTGGAATACATGGAACAGGATTATGCAAAATTCCTTTGATGAAGAACTTTATAGACGGACATAATGCAATTTTCTTCAAGTTGATGTGGTGACACAATTTGCCTTGACAGTGTTCTTCACATCACTTCCGCTGACTTGTCACTTTAAAAAAAACAACCTGAAGAAACTTCTGTGCATGAGCTTGTGTGTACATTTTTAGATTTTAGATTTATTATTAGAGTTGGAAGGGACCTTGTAGGTCATCTAGTCCAACCCCCTGCTCAAGCAGGAGTTCCTACACCATTTGAGACAGATGGCAGTCCAGTCTCTCCTTGAAGGTCACAAGTGTTGGGGCTCTCACGACCTCTGCTGGCAAGCTGTTCCACTGGTTGATCGCTCTCACTGTCAGAAAGTTTCTCCTCACTTCCAGGTTGAATCTCTCCTTGGTCAGCTTCCATCTGTTATTCCTTGTTTGGCTTTCTGGTGCCATAGAGAACAGCCTGACCCCCTCCTCTCTGTGGCATCCCCTCAAGTATTGAAACACTGCTATCATGTCATTCCTGGTCCTTCTCTTCGCCAGACTGGCCAAGCTCAGTTCCTGCAACCGCTCTTCGTATGTTTTATTTTCCAGACCCTTTATCATCCTGGTTGCTCTCTTCTGCACTTTCTCTAGAGTTTCAATGTCTTTTTTGTAGTGTGGTGACCAAAACTGGATGCAGTACTCTAGGTGTGGTCTGACCAAGGCTTTATAGAGTGGTAATAGTACCTCTCTGGTCCTTGATTGTATCCCTCTATTTATGCAGCTCAGGACTGCGTTGGCCTTTTTGGCTGCTGCTGCACACTGCTGGCTCATATTTAGTTGGCTGTCTACCAGGACTCCGAGATCCCTTTCGCAATCGCTGCTATTGAGTGTGGTTTCGCCCAGTTTGTATGTGTATTTTTGTTTCTTCTTACCTAGGTGTAGAATTTTACTTTTCTCCGTGTTAAATTTCATTTTATTGGTTTGGGCCCAGTGTTCGAGTCTGTCGAGGTCCCTCTGGATTTTGAGTCTGTCCTCTGGGGTGTTGAGTCTGTCCTCTGGGGTGTTAAGTCCCTTCTGACTTTTGCAAATGCCAATAAAGGGAGGCAAACTGATGAAGCGCTACAGCTGTTTTCTTTCAGTTTTAGAAGTGAGGAAGATTCTCGAAGTAACTTCAAGAGAGTGTTTTAGGTTAGGCATGAACTGAAGCAAAACACCCCTTTCAAAGATTGACAGTGTCCCGATTTTCCCAAACTGAGCTCTCCAGATGTGGTAGATTTCAATTCCTATAATTCTTCCAGCCAGCAAGGAAATCAGCTCATAGAACATAGAATCATAGAGCTGGAAGGGACCTCAGAGGTCTTCTAGTCTAACCCCCTTATATCATGCCAGTCGAATGGTTGTCTGGTTTTTGAAAACCTCCAAGAGATGTGGAAGGTATCAATGTTGGAAAATCTGTCAGATTCTGTCTAAATTTGCTTGACTAGAATGTTACAGAATTCTGAAACTTCCCATTCTTCAACATCCTTTGATTTATTTATCATATTTATACAGCTGCCCATTTCACAGACCTTGGCTCTGGGGTGATGTACAGTAAAACCATGAAATAACGTTAAAGCAGAACATCATTAAAAACATTGATGTTGTTATTTTTAAAAGGCTAAGGGAGATTTTATGAACAGTGGTACCACCTCAAGAGATCACAATTCCCTTGAGAGAACCCTCAGTCCTGTTCACACATTGAAAAAGGCTAATGTTTTCAATTCGATATTAGTCGCTAAATATCCAATGAAAACTTCTTTAGCAAGGAGAAAGAATTCATACAATATTGGACATTGGCATCTCACATTCTCTGAAAAGCTCCGTGGCCGTTTCGTCCTCCTTGCTTTGTTAGAAAGCAATCTGCAATCCAATTGGCTTCCATTGGGTCCCCATCAGGGGCGGGTTCCTAATTTTTTTACTACCACTCTGTGGGCGTGGCTTATTTTGTGGGTGTGGCTTGCCAGCCATGTGACTGGGTGGGCATGGGCTTCGGGGGCTTGGCAGCAGCCGGAGAAGCCCACCCACAATGCAGCCCCCCGCAGCGGGAGCAGCAAGACCATGGAAGCGGTTCTTTTAGGAGGCTCCATCTGGCCTGAATGCTTCTCCCCATTCAATTATCCTAGGCTCCTGCCGCCTGTTCCCCCTCCCCTCAGCAACTCAAGAAGCCTCGAACGTGCAAAAATGCCTAGGATCATCACCGCGCATTCGTGGCTTCTCAGACTGCTGAAGGGAGGGGAACTGAGATAGGTCCTGCCGCCCGTTCTTTCAGCATCTCATGCATTCCCTCAGCCATCCTCCCCTGCTTGGACTCACTGTGGGGTAGGAAGGCAGCGTATGCGCAGTGCTGGAAGCTCGGCTTCTGGGCATGCGCAGAAGAAAATAAAAAACATTTTTTTAAAAAAATGGCGGCGCCCAGGCACCGACAACTGACCACACCGGTACTGTGACATCACCAGCGGGCCGCTACCGGTGCTATAGAGTGGACCGCACCGGTAGGAACCCACCACTGGTCCCCATGCTTTCTGACTTTAGCAAGTTGTGGTGATTGATATCTGAAATGGTTGCCTACCCAATAAGAAAAAGAGACAACATGCTGTGCAAATGTGCATTCTGGTCTTTGAATAGAGGAGCCACAACAGACAAGTTTATGAGATGACAGTCAATAAGAAACACTTGTATTTGCCATTCCCCAGCTTTTGAGGTTTTGACAATACTTCAGGAAGAAATAAAATGCTTCCATTGAAAAGACTTGCTCTACAACTGCCAAAGGGTTGGGTTATTCCAAGTGGAATGAAAGAGTTAGCCCGCAATGCAGCTTTGCTCAAACAGATGATTGATCAATGAGATGGTTGTAACTGATTTTTCAAGAACTTTATTGAATTGGGAAGGGGGTTGTTTGGTTTACCAAATATAAAACAGAGAGCTGTCTCAGCACTTATTTTGTGCCCTTCAAAGGGCCCTCAGACTCAGAGTCTAAAATCTGGTAGTAAAATCACAGTACTGTCTTTTGTCTAAAGATATTTACCCACTTAGTAAGGCTGTATTACTATTATCCGTCTCATCTTTTCTACTACCTTTGCCTATTCTTACGATTATATAATTTTGTTCTTTGTATGTACACTGAAAGCTTATGTGCCAGAAACAAGTTCCTTCTCCATCCAATCACACTTGGCCAATAAAGTATTCTATTCTAAAGTACCGTATTTTTCAGAGTATAAGACGCACCGAAGTATAAGACGCACCTTAATTTTGGGGGAGGGAAATAAGGGAAAAAGGCCTCTGACTCCAAGCAATTTGGCAAACAGCAAACAGCAAACAGCACAGATGATATACACTGTTTGCTGTGTATTTCTGTGCATGTGTGCCTGACCCATAGAAATAGCAAAGAATTGGAGAAATGTACATTATGCCAGAAAGTTTTCTTAAATGTAGTCACACTAACTCTTCCCAATTATTTAAATAGATCTACTCCAAGGTAACTAAACTCTAATACTAAACAGGACACTGTTACATTTCAGACTATACTTGTATAGAGCTGTTAAAATTAATTAAAATTTCTGGAAGTATACATTATTCTCTATTATTTAAAAGAAGATACAATAGCACTGGGCCTCTTCAGAGCAAGCATTTATTTTAAAAAGCTTCTTTATTTTGTTAAGTTGTCTAGATTTACAGGGATCTCCAACCTTGGCAACTTTAAGACTTGTGGACTTCAACTCCCAGAATTCCACAGCCAGCAAAGCTAACAAAGCTGGCTGTTGAATTCTGGGAGTTGAAGTCCACAAGTCTTAAAGTTGCCAAGGTTGGAGACCCCTGGCTCTAGAACAATAATAAAGCAGTCTTTAAAAAATAAGTCTAATAATTTGAACATTCTACAGACATTCACTTACCCCTTTGCAGCCAGTTCAGCAAAAATAAAAACCTGCGTGTCTCTTCCAGCTATTTGCCTTTGTAGTTAGTTTCACTTTCATTTTCCCACGTGGCAAACCTAATCAGCTGTTCATCGGGAAACTGCTACTGACTTGCTTGGCTTTACATGCTCTTCCCTCTTTCCTGCAAGCAGGTAAATTGCTGGAAGACAGAGGCCAAAGGGTGGGTGGGGGTAGGTGGGTGGGTGGGGCTATATTCGGTGTATAAGATGCACCCAAGTTTTCACCCTCTTTTGGGGGGTAAAAAGGTGTGTCTTATACTCCGAAAAATACGGTAGTAATTTTGTTGTGTCAAATAGAAATGGTTGGTTGTGAGGATGTAGCTGACTTAAAGGATAGGCAAACAAAAACTATTTTTTTAAGATGGATGATTTTGGCAGAAGCATTTGAAGTATTTATTTGAAGAGGTTAACCTCTAGGTGAGAACCAGTTTGGTGTAGTGGTTAAGGCATCAGGCTAGAAACTGGGAGACCAAGAGTTCTAGTCCCATTTTAGGATATAAAGCCAGTTGGGTGACCTTGGGCCAGTCACTTTTCTCTGAGTCTTAGGAAGGAGGCCATGGCAAACCTTCTGAAAAACCTTGCCAAGAAAACTGCATGGACTTGTCCAGGCAGTTTCTGAGAATCGGACATGATTGGATCGGAAAAAAAACTGTAGGCAATTGAGCTAGACAGATGAGGTTCAAACAATAAAGTCTCAAGATGATGTAGATAAGATTCTTGATGTGTTTGGCAGAACACATAGTTCTTGGAAGTAGGGCATAATGAGAAAAAGTGTTTACCATGGCTTGTGCAAGTGAGTCATATGGATTAGAAATGCAATATAGAATGAAAATAATTAAAGATGGGAAATAAAAACCGGGTACATTTATAAAACAGAAAGTGCCTAGGGTTGGCAAAGGTCTTCAGAACCATGCGATCCAAAAATGGTGTACAAAACTCGAACCATGTAGTGTAGTATGTCCTGCTGAATTAGAATGGCCACTTAAGCCCATTATGCACTCTGATCTACAATTAAGACCATCAATTAGAAAGTGGATTTAAAGAATAGAATAGAATAGAATAGAATAGAATAGAATAGAATAGAATAGAATAGAATAGAATAGAATAGAATAGAATAGAATAGAATAGAATAGAATAGAATTCTTTATTGGCCAAGTGTGATTGGACATACAAGGAATGTCACGCAGTGAAAGCTATTGTATCTTCTTTTAAATAATAGAGAATAATGTATACTTCCAGAAATTTTTTAACAGCTCTGTACAAGTAGAGTCTGAAATGTAGCAGTGTCCTGTTTAGTATTAGAGTTTAGTTACCTTGGAGTAGATCTATTTAAATAATTGGGAAGAGTTAGTGTGACCATATTTAAGAAAACTTTCTGGCATAATGTACATTTCTCCAATTCTTTGCTATTTCTATGGGTCAGGCACACATGCACAGAAATACACAGCAAACAGTGTATATCATCTGTGCTGTTTGCTGTTTGCTGTTTGCCAAATTGCTTGGAGTCAGAGGCCTTTTTCCCTTGTTTTCCTCCCCCAAAACTAAGGTGCGTCTTATACTTTGGTGCGTCTTATACTCCGAAAAATACGGTATTTTTATACCAATTATTTACCAATTCATTATTGGGTAATTATCAAACACAATACACACACACTCACACATGCACAGCATGGGGGGGGAGAGGGGGGAGGGAGGGAGGGAGAGAGTGGGGGACAATTTGTAACATCAAATCTAATTTGAGCAGCTTCTCTTCCTCTGCTTTATTTCTCAAGAGTTGTTAGATGGAGTCCCTTCTTATGGCTAAATGCAAATTGAACTTGACCGGTGTGATTGTTCAATTTCACACTGAAGTCTTAGGAATTTCAATTTTAACTTTTCATTCCAGGTCAGAACCGAGTCCAACAGAACTGGTTTTAATAAAGGCAAAGCTACACTGGCTGCCTATAGGTCTCCGAGCGCAATTCAAGGTGTTGGTGATTACCTTTAAAGCCATGTAGGGCTTTAAAGCCCTACATGGCTTAGGACCAGTTTACCTCTGAGACCGCCTCCTCCAACATACCTCCCTAAGACCGATTAGAGCCCACAGAGTTGGTCTGCTGGTGGTCCCGTCAGCCAAACAATGTCGGCTGGCAGGCCCACGAACAAGGGCACCAGCTCTCTGGAATGCACTACCTCCCGAGATCTGCATTATTCCCACCCTGCCAGCTTTCAGAAAAGCAGTAAAAACATGGCTTTGTCGACAGGCCTGGGGCCAATAATTTTAATACAACACCGATCACTCTTGGCCCCATGAATGGTTTATTGTATGGGTTTTTAAATTGTGGTTTTTAATGTTTTTAAATGTTTTAATATCTATTGTTTTTAATGCTTTTTATATTTGTTGTTGCATGTGAATTTTTACTGTTGTGAGCCGCCCAGAGTCTCTGTGGAGTGGGCGGCATACAAATGCAACTAATAAATAAATAAATAAAGCTTCTTGTGCCATTGCTTCTTCATCAATGAATATGGTTGCCTGATGCAAGTTTAGGCAGAATCATATGCCACTGAATTCAATTGCGCAACAGATTTATGTTTCTAAATAAAGAACTGCCTGCCTGCAAACGGGAAAGGGGAGAATGTATTTGTACATAAGGCCAACCTCAACATCTTGTATGCTTGGCACATTTGATACACTGAACCTAAAATGAGCTGGGTAGCAGTTTGTAAATATCGTCAGCTCGATGTAATTTCAAATCTTCAAGGAATTTGGGTTTTCGATCGTAACCGACTTGAGTATTCAATTATTCGTGCTTGTAACTTCAATATGCATCTTAGAAAGGACAATCATAAAGAACCTTCTTCAGTCTATGTAGAATTAAATCTGCAGAATTTTTTAAAAGATAAGACTCCTTGAATCAAACTCCTTGGTAACATATGGACACTTCCATGCAATTTTCTTGGCAATCGTACAGCGATGTTTTGCCTTTGCCTTTTTCTGAGATGTTTTTCAATTTCTCCATCTAGCCTAGAAGACAGATATTCTCTACAGGTCTCCCATTAAAATACTCACCTTGCTTACCTTCCAAATTGAAACAAATTCAAGCAGCTGCTGCCACCTGCTTGCCACTCGATTATTATTATTATTTTATTAATTCCCCCACATTTTTTTCTGCCCATTTTTAAAAAATTGTTCCACTAAACTTCAAATAAATAGTGGTAAGGAAGAAAGAGAAATGATTATTTAGCTGAAGAGTTTGTGGGGAAAAAATCTCAACAATTAAGATATTTCTTGAAAATTTCCCTTATGCTTAAAGTGAGAAAGCAGTAATCATTCCTTTATTACTTACACAGTCCCTTGTCAAACAACTTCTGTTACATACTAGCTCTCTCACAAGCCACAGTTGGATCCAGGGAAGTTAAATTAGAACAATAGAGGAAAATATTTGTAGCTCAGGGTTGAAAGGAGGGGTCCTTGGTGTTCTCTGAGCCTGGTTGTTTTCTTGCAGACATTTCGTTATCATCAGGGCACCAGTCAGAGGTGGGTTCCTCCCGGTTCGGACAAGTTCTATGGAACTGGTAGTAACTTGGCGGCCTGGGTCACTAGAACCGGCAGCGACCCTGGCCTGCCACGCCCCCAAACCGGCTCTATGGCGCCACCATCTTATTTTTTGCTTCTGCGCACGCGCAGAAGCTGCCTTTTTAGCACTGTGCACGTGCGGCGTGTCAAGGAGTAAACTGGCAGCAAAGAAACCCAGAACCCACCCCTGCACTGGTGCTGTTATCTAGTTTGGGTAATGAAATATCTGCCAGAAAACAACTGGGCTCAGAGAGCACCAAGGATACCTCAATTAAAACAATGTTTAGATACTGTTGCTGATAAGGTTACCATGTGCTTCATTACTATGGATTGGGGTAGGCATTTAGACTCACAATTAAAAATAGTTTTAAATGATGACAGATTGATGAAATTTCATAATATTGAAGTCTATTGCAAAAAGTTTTGAACAATAGGTTCAAATTTATGGCAGAAGTGTTGCCATTGTGGTGTAGGTTAAGGTGCTGTACTATGACTGCTGAGATTTGGGTTTAACTCCCTCCTCAGCTATGGAGCTCACTGATGGATTTGGTCCAACCAGTCTCTTTTTCTAACGTCACAGGTTTGTTGTGGTGAAAAATTGGAAATGAGTATGCCTCGAGGGCAGGTTGATTATGCATCTACTAAATAAGTAATATCTAGTACATCTTAATGAAGAAATGGGATAGAAGTGGAAGTGATACTGGACTAAAATAATTTTGCTCATTCTACATATTCATCAGCATCTCAAAGTCTCTTAGTGATTTGGAGTCAGTTGCTCTCTTGGTCCAATCTGTTTCAGGTTTTGTAGTGGTAAAATCAAGGGAAGATGAGTTATAAGACTAGTTCCTCCTCTTCCTCAAGCTCCTTCCAGCATTCTTATGCTGGACCAGATAACTTTTGCAATTTTCATATAAGATGATGAAATGAGATGAGATGAGATGAGATGAGATGAGAAGATGAAATGATGAGATGAGATGAGATGATGAGATGAAATAAGAAGATGAGATGAGATGAGACGAGACGAGACGAGAAGATGAGATGATGAGATAAGGTAAGATGAGATGAGTTGAGATAAGGTAAGATAAAAAGATGAGATGATAAGATGAGATGAGATAAGATAACTTTTTTCTGTGAACACACGGCACACATTAAAAATGAAATTCTGATGCCTGCTCTCAATATATATATATGTGTGTGTGTGTGTGTGTGTGTGTACTGTATACTGTATATATATATGTATGTGTACATACACACACACACACATACACAAACACACACCACACATAACGTATATATATTAATCACAGTCCATTTTGAATACATGGTTACAAAAAGAGTCTTGAGAGTTAACAAAGTTGATACTGAGACGTTGTCTTCTTGCTGAACGTCCATTCTCGTGGGGTGGAGCTAGCCTCCAAGATTGGGAATGACACATTCTACAGCCAACCAGGACTGAGTCTGGAAACCTATAAAAGCCAAATTCCCCTGATACTCCCCCTCTTGAGACGAAGTACCAGACCAGACTCCCGTGTTCTCCCTACATGGATTCCTCACCCACACACAGGGCGGGACTTGGAGGCTAGCTCCACCCCACGAGAATGGACGTTCAGCAAGAAGACAACGTCTCATTCTCCATAGTGGGTGGAGCTAGCCTCCAAGATTGGGACATGCCAAAGCAGACGGTCCCTAGGGGGGCCCTCAGAATCCAGATTGGAAACCCCCGGTTGTACCGCCGCCAACAAGACGCGGCGGCCAAAATCTGCCTCAGCCAAAGCAAATCTGTCCAGCTTGTAGTGTCTAACAAAAGCTGTCGGAGAAGCCCATGTGGCCGCCCGACACACTTCCTCGAGGGAGGCCGAAACCGACCACGCCGCCGTGGTTGCTGCACTTTGTGTGGAGTGGGCCGTTATCCGGTCCGGACACTGCAAGCCTTCCCCGCGATATGCCGATGAAATGACGGCTCGTATCCACCGTCCAACCATGGCCGAAGAAGCCTTTCTCCCCATGGCCTTGGGTGACACCCCGACGAAGAGGGCTTCAGAATGGCGGAAACCCTCTGTGCGCTGAAGGTAGACCTCCAGCGCACGCCTGATGTCGAGTGATGAGAGATCGCACCCTACGTCCTGCGATGACCCGGGACAGAATGCGGGAAGCACGATCTCCTGGGCGCGATGAAAACGTGTGTTTATCTTGGGTATAAACGCAGGGTCTAAGCGAAGGACAACCCTGTCTGCGCAAAAACGACAGAGGTCTGGCCGGGCCGAGAGGGCCGCCAGCTCCGAAATGCGTCGTGCCGAGGTGATGGCGACTAAAAAGACCACCTTCTGCGTTAAATGCAGAAGAGTCGCCATCACCAAAGGTTCATACGGCTCCCTGGTCAAGGAGAGGAGCACCCTGTGGAGGTCCCAAGATGGATAGCGGTGGACTACCGGCGGGGAAATGTTGGATGCCGCCCGCAGGAAGCAGTGGATCAAGGGGTGGTGGGACAAGGGTTGTGTCCCCTGGCCTGACAGCACCGTCGAGAGGGCGGCCACCTGACGCCGTAAGGTGTTGGGTGTGAGGCCCCTGTCGAGACCCTGTTGTAGGAAGAGTAGGACCTGCATGATCGAGAGATCCAACGGAGATACGGACGCTCCGGTGCACCATACGCAGAACGCTCGCCAGGTAGAATTGTAAATGCGTATTGTGGAGGCTCGCCGTGACAACAGGAGGGTTCGAATGACCGCTTCCGGAACTCCACGGACCGTCAGAGTGCGCCGCTCAAGCGCCAGGCGGTCAGTTGATACCAGTGCGGGTCCGGGTGCCGCACTGACCCCTGGGAGAGCGACAACTCTGTCGGAGAGATCCGCCACGGGGGCTCGATGGAAAGGGAACGGAGGTCCGCGAACCAGGTCCTCCGTGGCCAGTGCGGGGCTAGGAGTATCACCTCCGCACGCTCCTGGAGGATCTTCCGGATCACTTGCGGAATAACCGGCAATGGCGGGAAGGCATACAAGAGGCCCTTCGGCCATTGGCAGCGAAGTGCATCCACCCCTTCCGCGCCGTGACTCTGGTATCGGCAGAAGAAGCGTGGCAGTTTCGCATTTTGCGGGGTTGCGAACAGGTCGATGAGGGGCCATCCGAAGCGGTTGGTCACTTCGTGGAACAGCTCTCGGTCGAGACTCCACTCCGTGGAGTCCACCTCGTGACGGCTGAGCCAATCCGCCATGCGGTTGGAGGTCCCCGATATGTGCCCCGCCCTGAGGGACGCAAGATGTTGTTCGGCCCAGAGTCCGATCGACCTGGCCTCCGCCATCAGGTGGTGAGACACCGTGCCCCCTTGCCGGTTGATGTGAGCCTTGGCCGTCACATTGTCAGTCAAGAGTAGCACATGTTGGCCGGTCAAGAGGGGCCGGAACTCCTGCAGGGCTAGGAAGGCCGCTCGTAGTTCCAGAAAATTGATACTGAACTCCGTCTCTGCCGTGGACCAAGTGCCCTGGGCGACTCGCGGTCCGCAATGGGCTCCCCACCCTCGAAGGCTGGCGTTGGTGGTCACCGTGGTGCGTCGTGGCTCGTGGAATTCGGTTCCCTTGGCAAGCGCGCTTGACTGCCACCAGGGGAGGGAGTCCCGAACCGATCGAAGTAGATGGACCTTCGAAGACGAAGCACTGCGGTTGGTGCGCTGAAACGGCAATAGAAACCATTGGAGCTCCCTGGAATGCAGTTGAGCCCAAGGGGTGACATGGATGGCCGATATCATTTTACCCAACAGCGAGGACAAGGTGCTCAGGGGGACCCTGTCCAGCCGAAGCACCTGCCCCGCGAGGTCGGCCAGACTGGTTTGTCGGTCCTGGGAGAGGTATACCCTGCCCTCCCGGGAGTCGATCGTGGTGCCCAGGTGAATGATCCTGTGAGAAGGGTCCAGTTGGCTCTTCTCCAGATTAACCGAGAAGCCATGTGAACGAAGGGTCTCCAGTGTTAGTTGGACATCAAGAGAGGCCTGTACCCTAGAGGACGACTGGATGAGAATGTCGTCCAAATAACACTGAAGGCGAACGGGAACGGCCCGGAGATGAGCTGCTAGGGCCGCCAAAACCTTTGTGAAGACCCTGGGGGCCGATGAGAGACCGAAGGGTAGGGCTGTATACTGGTAATGCTCGTCCAAGTAGCAAAACCGGAGGTATTGCTGATGGGCGGGGAGGATCGGGACGTGGAGATAAGCCTCCGTGAGATCAATGGAAGACATCAGATCGCCCGGACGGATACCAGTAAGGATAGATTGCAAGGTAGTCATCTTAAACTTTTTGTAAAACAAGAATTTATTTAAACGCTTAAGATCGAGCACCGCTCTCCAACCCCCCGATGCCTTCTGAACAAGAAACAGAATTGAATAAAAACCCCGGCCCCGCTGATCCTCTGGCACCCGAGCGATTGCATCGATGTCAAGTAGGTGCCGTATGGCCGCCAACATGAGAGACCGCTTCCAAGGGTTGGAAGAGCGGGGGCAACGCAGGAAGAAAACCGGAGGGGTGGAAATCAGGTCCAGAGCAAGGCCGGATCTTACGGTCCTGCGGACCCAATCATCAGTAGTGATGGTCTCCCACCGCTCTGCGAAGAAACGCAGGCGGCCCCCAATGGGAGGACCGGTGTCACCTATTTGTAGCGGCGGTAGGGGCGAGCGCCGCCGCTCCGAAAAGGGCGCTTGTTGGAGTTGTCAGCCCGGCGTCTATCCTGACCCTGGCCCTGGCGCCCTCCCGACTGCTGCCTACTCTGATTGTAGGAGGGCTGCCTATATGGGCGCCTGGTGAAAGTGGAGGGGGTGGAAGGGGCAGGTGGTGTTGCCTTATTTTGGGCCTTACGGGTGGCGTTCGGGAGCACCTTCCGTTTATCTTTTGACTCCACCAGGTAGGGGTCTAGGGCATCTCCAAACAGGGACTGACCCTTCACTGGAGCCACTGCTAGCCGCCATTTGTGACGGCAGTCCGCCGGCCAGTTGCGTAACCAGTGCATCCTGCGAGCCACTACGGTGGATCCCATTGCCCTGGCCGCAAATCTCGATGCCTGGAGAGTGGCGTCGGAGGTGAACTGGCTGGCGGCGATCAGTTTGTTGATGTCCTGCCTGGTTCTGGTGTCCGCATCCGGAAGGCGGTCCTGCAGGCTCTTCAACCAACGGATCGACGTCCTGCAGAAAAACGAAGCCGTGGATGAAGCTCTGATGGCCCAAGCAGCTGATTGATGGGCCCTCTGCAAAGCCTGCTCCGTGCGCCGATCTTCAGGGCGTAGGAGCTCCTCCGAGTCCCCCGGCATTTGCGCAGTAGTATACAAGGCTTTGATCGGAGGGTCAACCAGGGGAATCGGGAGGTGTTGCGCCAAGGCCTGATCGACGTTGTAATGGCGTTTATCCACTGTAGTGGGTACCACTCCGGCCGAAGGGGCCAACCATTGCTTCAAAACGGAGTCCACAAACAGGCGAGGCGTTGGTATGACCTCAGCCTGGGAGGTGGTCTCCTCAAACAGTGGATCTACTTCCTCCTCCTCGGTCTGCTTGGCCGAGCCTGGGGAGACCTTGGCCGTTGCCTTGGCCTTATGGAGCAGGGATTTAAAGAGGCCTGGATTGAAGAGGCCCGTGGAGACCTGTATCTCCGGTGCCATGTCCTCATCAGCCGAGAGGTACAATTCCTGCTCCATATCCTCTGGGTCCCGAAGTGAGCCAGGGGCGTCTAACAGCGTGTCCTCCTCCCTGTCCAACTGGCTGGATTGGGTGCCCTGCGCCGAAGAGGAAGGCCGTGGTAGGGCTTTGGGGGTGGACGAAGACGCGGACGCGGCGGAGGCCAGCTTGAGGCCCGCCTCGATTCCCTTTTGAATGGCAAATTGGATGAGTGCCTGGACCTCGGGGCTCTGGAGATGGGCCGAGGCCGCCAGCGACGGAGGGGACTGCTCTACACCGAGCCGGGATCTGTGGTCCTCCCAGATATCCCCCTCCCCCAGGCATAAATCGGGGTTATCTAAAGACAAGACCCCGGAAGACTGCCTGGAACGGCTAGAAGGCGGAGGCACAGCCGGTTTATCTGGCGGTGGCACAGTGGAGCCACTGGCTGAGGAGGCTGGCTCGGGTGCAGGAGTGGGGGTGCGTTCCCTGGGCCTGTCCGGTGTCTTGCGCCTCTCTTCCCCCCCTTGCCTGGAAGAGCGAGTGCCTTTATCAGAGGCAGCATGGCGGGGGGGGAACGGCCCCTGCTAGTGCCCCGGCGCAGGGGGGAGCGATCCCTGCTGGATGAGCCCTTGGATCGCCCCTGCTTGTCCTTGCTGTCCCTGGGGGCCTTGGAGCTGCCCTTTGTGGATTTAGCCTGTTTGTCGGCCATCGCTGATCAGCAGCAAGGTGTGGGCCCTGAGTGCTTGGAGTAAACTGAAGGTTGCGAGCGCTCCTGCGAAGAACTGCTTTATGCAGAGGCTGGAGCGTAATTGGGGCCGGGTGGGGCGGCGCCGGGTCTTTGAGGCCAGATGCGGACTGTTGCAGCCGATCGAATGCGGAAGATCTGCCCGCGCAGCTTTTCCTCCGGCTGCTGCTCCGAAACGGTCCGGGTGTGAACTGCGGCTGCGCAGGAGGATGGCGGCAATCCGGGAGTGGCTCAACGTCGAACGAAGGCCGGTGACGTCAGAGGCGCTGACTGCGGCTGCACGGCGGGTTGACGAAGGTGGGGGCCAGGAGCGAGCTGGCAGTTAACGAAGTTGGCGCCAAACGGTAAAAAACCCTCAGGCCGCGAATTCAAGCGCCGGGAGCCGCCGCCTCAGTAGTCCTCCTTGGACGAGTTGCAGGCCGCCTAACGATTCCCTCAGTGGGGCTCGGAGGGCGCAAAGCCCGCTAACAGCCGGGAGGCGAGAGAGAGGCCGATAAGCGCTCAAGCGGAGAGCTTCTGCGCAGATAGTCACCAACGATCCGAACGACAGGCCCTCTCTCGCGTGGTCGTGGCACCAGCCACCCTGGCCTAGTCGCGCAAGCGCTAGGCTTCTGCGACAGTATCCCCGGTTTGATAAAGGCCAGGCCACTAGACGAGGGAAATGAAGCACACCCCAGTACCTTTGACAGCTATGGGGGAATCCCCTGTGCTGTCCTCACACAACCAGATGACAATAGTGTGGCAAGCACTCACGTTTGATAATGTAGAAGCTGAAGAAATAACACAGAATTAGGGAGACACAAAGTCCTTGACTAAGACTGAGTCGAAAGAGGGGGAGTATCAGGGGAATTTGGCTTTTATAGGTTTCCAGACTCAGTCCTGGTTGGCTGTAGAATGTGTCATTCCCAATCTTGGAGGCTAGCTCCACCCACTATGGAGAATTCATGGTATCATACAGCGAAGCCTCCTCCCAGAAGGTAACAAGGAAAACAGGTTTTGAAGAGGATGTGTAGCATCCCAGACAAACCTGAGGACCCTTCTTAAGCATCACTTATATGCTACGTCCTGGATAGAAGGAAGTGAACTACCAATAATTGTTCCTGCCATCCTCACCACTCAGATATAACATCGTATAGGAGGTATGGCATTGTTAAAAACAGAGATAATGGCTCATCTTTATGGCAGATAAGCATCCAGTCTAACCTAAGACTAGATGGTCATCTGTCTAGGATGCTCTACAAATAATCCTCAATGTATAAGCATTCATTTAGCCATCATTCAATGTTACCACAGCATTGAAAAAAAAATAACTTACAACAGTTCTTGCACTTATGACTGTCAAAGGATCAAAATTTGAGCGTTTGGCAACCAGAATGCATTTACAACAGTTGCAACGTCCCAGGGTCACATGATTGTCATTTGCAACCTTCCCAGCTTCCAATTGACAACAAGCAAAGTCAATGGGGGAAATCACATTTGCTTAGTGATCGTGTGATTCACCTAACAACAGCAGTGATTTGCTCAACAATCATGGCAAAAAAGGTCATTAAAATCAGGTGCAATGCACATTGCTTAGCAATGAAAATTCTGGTCTCAGATGTGGTCATAAGTCGAGGACTACTTGTAACAGTGAATTCCTGCACTGGACAGAAGGTAGATTTGGTAGATGACCTCCAACTTACCTTCTTACCCTTCCAATTTATTACTTTATGAAAAATCTCAGGACATTTGGCAAATCTGGCAAGATGTTGACATTTTTATTTTATTTATTGGTACTGAGCATCTGAAAAAGTTGCTGATTACTTCAGCTTCTGGCTTGGTTAACTGCTTGGCAGATTATGTACTTGAGAGATACTGTACCTATTTGGCATCTGTTGAATGCCAAAGAAAACTGTGAATTGATTGCATGCATCTTGCAGATGGAAAGCTTTTCCCTGATCAACAGACTGAGTTTAGCAGATTTACTGCTTTCCTTGTTTCTTGATGTCCGGTGCTCACTGATACAAATGAGATCATCCATGCAACATTTGTAACTACACCATTATTGAGAAAACCTGGATCATTCAATAATCAGACAAATAATATGTGTATATCATTTTTATATAAAAACTTTTCAAGGTCAGTATGCTAATATTTGATGTAAATATTTCAGAATCTACAAAATCTATTAGTATTACCTTGTTTCATAAAGTTAAAACGCAGGAAAATCATAAATGTGATTTTTTTTGTAAAAGCACTAATATGTAAAACAATAATTAACTATTAAGGATAACATCAAGTCAGTATTTATGGCTCAGTCAAATCCATTTAGAGTAAATAATGGAAAACAAATTTGTTTATCGAGAGAACATGAACAACATTTTCAACTTGGTGAGGGTCTGGGGTGTAGGAAATAAGCAGGCTAAGCTGCTATGGGGATAAATGTGTCATCAGTTTGGAATCATTGCACAGCCATAAGAGACCCAAGTATAGCTTCCCCCATGAATTCCATGAACCCTTATCTACAGCAAATTTAGTTTTGACCATTAGTTGACTAGATTCTTGTGTATAGGTAACAATAATAAACTTTTTAGTGCTTTGGGCTCAGCAAATGTTCCTGGTTTATTGTGCCTAACTGGGGCAGGAGAACACTGGGATTGTTCAAGGGTTGAAATTTTATACTTGAGGTTCTAACACCGATTTTTTTGTTTTCTATTGTCAATCCATTGATACCAATTTTCCCATACATAATAATCTGAATTTTTTTGCCCTCTTAATTCTATCATAAGTTTGTCATTTTCTGTGCAATCATAGATTTTTTTGATTATTACATTTTCAGTAAGTGAGTAAGAATTCTTCCAACACTGTGCATATCCGAGTCTTGCTGCTGTGGTGATGTGTAGGGTCAAATATTTAATATTTTTACTCTAACGATTCTTGAATATTCCAAGTAATAGGAGTTCTGGAATGAATTCTATTGTTGATCTAGATCAACAATAGAGGTATATATATATATATTTTACATAACAAATGCAAAACTGCATTTGAATTGAAAATGTAAGTGCTTTTTCAATTCAATTACTGTTGATCCTCAAGCTAGTGGATCTACACTGTACTACTATTTGAAACATTTTTAGTATGCATTATTATTAATTTGAATTTTTTTTGCATATACATAAAAGATTAAATACTTGAGAGGGCATAACACAGAGGTCTTCAAACTTGGCAACTTTAAGACTTGTGGACTTCAACTCCCAGAATTCTCCAGCCAGCTAATTCTGGGAGTTGAAGTCCACAAGTCTTAAAGTTGCCAAGTTTGGGGACCCCTGGCATAACATTTCTACACACTTTTCTCTTTGGAGTTTTCTTTCTTTCTTTCTTTCTTTCTTTCTTTCTTTCTTTCTTTCTTTCTTTCTTTCTTTCTTTTGTCTCTCTCTCTCTCTCTCTCTCTCTCTCTCTCTCTCTCTCTCTCTCTCTCTCTCTCTCTCTCTCTCTCTCTCGACTCTCTTTCTCTCTCTGTGTGTGTGTGTGTGCTCATTTTTATGAAGCAATTGGCAAAGTAAAAGCTGATGTTTTCCTTTTTTTAAAAAAAGAAAAAGATTTCATGACTCTGAAACAGAAGTTTCAGAGTTATGGAAAAAGCCATGCTGGCAGATTTGGGGGGCTTAATTTCCTCATAACAATAGATTTAACAGAAAACACATTTTTTACTGTAACAGAAAACATAAAAGAAGCATTTGGAAATCATGCCCCAAAAGGCAATGTTTGTTGACATGAACATCCAATACCTTTTGCTTGTGTTATAGACCAAACTATCCATTAAAGAAATTTAATTTGCTAAAGAACTGTATAATCTCCCCTTTCGGTATATAACCCGAAACAATGCACATTTTGAAATGTGGGAGTTGCTTTGTGAAATTTATGCCATATAATTCTATAGAGCAAATTTGGCACCAAAGGTGCCCAAGGCTGTTATGTGATGTTTAAATAAAGAGAAAAAAATATATTAGGTAATGCTGAAATGAATAGAAGCTGGTTCTTAAGAAAATAACTGAAATAAGTGCAAGGTGTTAGCACAAATGCCTGTTCGAATTAACTCGGTTATATGCTTGGTTTATATTCTGTTAGACCCACTTGCTATCAAACTAAGTATTTTCAGATTTCTGACATTCTACTATAGATGGTCTACAATAGGGGTGTCAAACTTAAAGTGCCCAGTTTTTTTTTTTAAGCGGGACACCGACGGGGGGCGGGGCCGCCTGGACGCCGCCATTTGAGTTTTGCCCTCTGCGCATGCGCAGAACGCTGCGCATGTGTAGAGGGCAAAAGACCGCTAATGTCGGCGTCCAGGTGGGGGGGGGAGGCGGGAGGCCTTTCCTCGCCTCCCGCCTCCCCTTCGGGAGCCAGCAGTGGCTTGGGCTGGCTTGGGAAGGGGAGCAGCCCCCAGTGTCTCTTGGCTCTCCTCCTCCCTCCCCCCCGGCCGGCCCGAGCTGAGAGGCCTGCTGCTGCTGCTGCTGCTGCTGCTGCTGCTGCTGCTGCTGCCCCTGCGGCTGGGCCCCCAGTCCCGGCTGCCCCGGCGGCGGGAAGGCTGCGGCGGTGGCCCCGGCCGGCTGAGCCAGCGCCGGCCCGAGGGCCATCTTGGATGCGTCTCCTTCGCTCGGGCCGCCCCGCCCACCGCGACGACGCCATGGAGACACGCCCCCACATCCTTGCGCGCTGCACCACGGGACGGGACAGCCATTTCGAGAGGGCAGGGCTGTGCCTCCCCCGTCGCTGGGGCAACTGCTGGGCCAGCCAAGAGATTTCTCCTGGCTTGCGCACGCCGCCTCTTCTGGTTGCGAGCCGTCAGGGCAGCAATGGGCAAAAGGTGACCAGATGTCCCGCTGTTTTGGCATTCTTTCCAAAAAAGTGTGGCTTTTTGGAAAGAATGTGGGACGCGGGACACACGCTTGAAAAGCGTGTCTGTCCCGCCAAAAGCGGGATGTCTGGTCACCTTAGTCAAACTCAAGGCCCATGGGCCGAACTTGGGCTGCGGGGTGCTTAGATCTGGCCTGCGGGGCCACCCTGGATATAGCAAAGAATCGCCTCATAGTGCCTCTGCCAGTGAAAACAGAGTTCGTGAGGGCTGTGCATGGTCCTCCTGGGCTCCATTTTTGCTGGCAGAGGGCTGCAGGAGGATCCCCCAGCCCCTCCCAGTCCACCACAGTGCCCCCAACACGAGTGACATTGAGCTGGCCATGCCCACCCCAGATATACCCAGCCCCCCCCACCCAAGATCAAGCACAACTTTGACACGGCCCTCAATGAAATCGAGTTTGACACCCCTGATCTACAATTTTGTACAGTATCTGTTGTGAAGTTTCCAAAAGATGCCCTAATTAATTCACGAGCCATGAAAGCTTTGCAAGTTGACATCTGTATCCATAACTATTAAGCAACCTATCCCAAGGACCATCTATGTCCAATTAATCTCAGCCCTTATACTTGATCAAAGAACCATATTTCCATAATCTTAGGACCTATTGTGGAGGGAGATGGACAATTTTCCTTTGCTCCAAACATCAAGGAATTCCATTAAAGTATGATTCAATATTTGAAATGATCAGATGGGATCAGTATGCTGAATTTTAATTACTGTGAAATTTAGCAATAGCACTTAGCAATAGCACTTAGACTTATATACCGCTTCATAGTGCTTTACAACCCTCTCTAAGCGGTTTACAGAGTTCAGCATATTGCCCCCAACAATCTGGGTCCTCATTTTACCGACCTCGGAAGGATGGAAGGCTGAGTCAACCTTGAGCCTAGTGAGATTTGAACAGCTGAACTGCTGAACTGCAGTGCTGCATTTTAACCACTGCGCCACCTCGGCTCTTATAAAATTTGTTCAACCTGTAAATTGCCTCTACCTGTGATAAAGATTTTATAGCAAAATCTTCCATGTAAGCAAATGTAGGTACTTACGTATGTGTTTACCTTATTCACTTGGACATATAACAGCAGCTGGCAATTTCTCAAGTTAGTAGTATGATTAAAATAAAATACAATTGTAAATTAAAAAATTAGGATTAAAATGAGCACCGTTTGATGATGATAATTTCTTTTTTTTAATTTAATTTAAATTTAATTTAATTTTAATTTTATTTCTTTTAAAAAAATCAACATCATTGTTTTATGTGAATTGGAAAATACCTGCAGCATGATGTGGCAACAATGCAACAGCATTCTAAATTAAAGAAACTGTCTGAAACTGGTTTTGTTCACACATTTGATTTTTAAAAATCACCCACAACTTCTGGAGGCAACTGATTAAAGGACGGAGTGGTCAAATGTTACAAAAAATGTCTAACTGAAAAGCTTCTTCTTATCACGGTAAAAATCTCATGTCAGATAGATTAAAACCCAGGCCTGATATAAGTAGTTTTGTATGGTACCGAAATCTCACCTCAAAATCTCATAAACATTCTCAAAAAATAACACACTTGTAATTCATGACTCACTAACTAATTAAACATGAAGAAATTTCTCAAGCATTATTTTGGATTGTTTACCATATACAGCACTATTTGTCTAGTGATAATAGCCCTTTTCACATGTTCCTCAAAACGAATACAAGGTTGAAATGCAGAGTTCTCATCTAATAGGTCTGTTATCTCCATCATTTTTAATCCTTTCTACAAAAATAAAAAATAGGTATGTTCTGGAGCAGGACTGTCAAACTTGCAGCCTGTGGGCCGGATGCGTTATGTGCTGGCCATGCCCACACCCTGTTTAGCAAAGGGGGGGGGGAAGTCCCAATACATCATGTGATGCCGCTGTGACGTCGCGAGTTTGACACCCATGTTCTAGAGGGTATCAAAACAGATATGATGGCAGTTGTGGTAAAATTATCCAAGCCCTATTCACTTTGTGCATGCAATAATGTCATGCCAACCAACAAAGAAGCAGGATTTGGAATTGTGGTGCCCACATACAGGTACTGAATGTAAAAGAGTTAAGTTGTTGTATAAAGTTAAAGTGTGGTTAAAAGGAATTGTATACACAAGTAAGTATGGAGCCAAACAGCTTTTAAATGTATGGTAAGTAGAAAGGGGGAGGTGTTTATCCCAGTTCTCCAGAAGGGAGGGGGGATAGATTACATCATAAGGAACCAGCCAATCGGATCATAGATAGCAGGGCCAGGAACTATAAAAGGCCTAGGTGGAAGAGCTGAAGAAAGCTCTGTTTGTGGTAACTTCCAAGAGGGAAGGTTTATAACAGTGGTTCCCAAACTTTTTCAGTCCACCGCCCCCTTGGTGCTACAAACTCATCCTCACCGACCCCACCCCACCCTCTCAGGTGGGCGTGGCTTAGTGGTCAAGTGACTGGGTGGGCGTGGCCAACTTGTAAAGTGTGGTGAAACTCACTTAACAACGGTCTTGCTTAGCAACCAAAATGCTAGGCTCAATTGTGGTCAAAAGTCTTTCTTTCGTTCTTTCTTTCTTCTCTACCTTCCTTCTTTCTGTCTTTCTTCCTACCATTTTTCTTTTTCTTTCTTTCTTTTCTTTCTTTCTGTCTGTCTTCCTTCCTACCATCTTTTCTTTCTTTCTGTCTGTCTGTCTTCCTTCCTACCATCTTTCTTTCTTTCTTCCTC
The DNA here is from genome assembly GCA_023053685.1 of Diadophis punctatus similis. Taxonomy (NCBI): domain Eukaryota; kingdom Metazoa; phylum Chordata; class Lepidosauria; order Squamata; family Dipsadidae; genus Diadophis; species Diadophis punctatus. The sequence goes on from JALIGW010000003.1 coordinate 188,763,817, forward strand.
CCTCCCTCCCTCCCTCTTTCTTTCCTTTTTCTTTCCTTCTTCCCTCCCTTCCCTCCTTTTTCTGTCTGTCTTCCTTCCTTCCTACCATCTTTCTTTCTTTCTTCCTTCCTCCCTCCCTCCCTCCCTCTTTCTTCCTTTCTTTTTCTTTCTTTCCTTTTTCTTCCCTTCTTCCCTCCCTCCTTTATTTTTCTGTCTGTCTTCCTTCCTTCCTACCATCTTTCTTCCTTCCTTCCTCCCTCCCTCCCTCCCTTGCTCTTTCTTTCTTTCTTTCCTTTTTCTTTCCTTCTTCCCTCCCTTCTCTTCCTCCTTTCTTTTTCTTTGTCTTCCTTCCTTCCTTCCTTCCTTCCTACCATCTTTCTTTCTTTCTGTCTTCCTCCCTCCCCCTCTTTCTTTCTTTCTTTCTTTCTTTCCTTCTTCCCTCCCTTCCGTTCCATCCTTCCTTTCTTTTTGTCTGTCTTCCTTCCTTACCTCCTTCCATCTTTCCTTCTTTCTTTTTCTTTCTTTCCTTCTTCCCTCCCTCCTTTCTTTTTCTGTCTATCTTCCTTCCTTCCTACCATCGTTCTTTCTTTCTTTCTTTCTTTCTTTCTTTCTTTCTTTCTTTCTTTCTTTCTTTCTTTCTTTCTTTCTTTCTTTCTTTCTTTCTTTCTTTCTTTCTTTCTTCTTTCTTTCTTTCTTTCTTTTTTTCTTTCTTTCTGTCTTCCTTCCTTCCTCCCTCCCTCCCTCCCTCCCTCCCTCTTTCTTTCTTTCTTTCTTTCCTTTTTCTTTCCTTCTTCCCTCCCTTCCCTTCCCTCCCGCCAGCCATGGCCAGGCCACCGCCACCGCTCACCCAGGTCGATGGCTTGGTAAGCGTTCTCCGGGTCGTGCACCAGGTCGCAGAGTGCCATCAAGGCCGGATGCCGTGTCAGCAGCTCGGGGTGCTGCAGCTCTTCATTGAGCTTGGGGAGGCCTCGGCGGCCGAAGGCCACAGGCGCCTTGGTGGGGTCGATGTCGGGGGCAGCTGGGCTGAGATCCGCGGGTGCGCCATGCCGGAGGGGAACCTGCTGAATTGTGCGTGCCGGGTTGCTAGGCGCTGGGGACGCCGGGCGGGAAAGTCGGCGCATGCGCAGGTTCCGTGACGGGGCCTTTCTGCAGGTCTGCGAGAGCTCGCCCGAGCAGCTTCGGGAGCAGTCGGCTTCCCTTGTCGCTGTGCCTCAGTACCTAGCACTTGTAACTCCGTCGCATTCCACGCTCTTGGGTGCAGGGCAGCCCATTCTGAAAGAAAACATCTCGCGTTTTCTTTCAGAATGAGCTGTCCTGCACACAAGAGCGAGGAACGCGAGGGAGCTTCAAGTGCAAAAGCATAGCTAACCACCTACCGCCCCCCTGGCCCCTCTCACTGCCCCCCTGTTGCCATCCTTGCCTCTCACCGCCCCCCTAAGGGTTCCCACCGCCCCCCGGGGGGCGGTACCGCCCACTTTGGGAACCACTGGTTTATAAGGAATCTTTGCCTGAGTTTAACTGTCCGAGAGGGAAGTTAACAGGAGAGAAAATAGGCTCTAGGCAGTTCTGTGGGAAGCAGGTGCCAGGGTCAGGGGACTTTATAGATTGATATATTGTGTTATTTGTAGATAGAGATAAACGGTGAAACGTGCTCTAATCTATAGGCCTTAATCCAAAGAAGAACTAGCTTTTCTTAGATTTAGTCAGGAAAGCTAGGAGAGTTCTCTGAGGGGTAGAAAAAGGTGTAAAGGAATTGAATAGCTGGTTGTGGCTGAAAGAAATTTACTTGACATTTACTGAGAAGTTTGTATTTAAATAAACTGTTTTCTTGTTTGTTCAAGAAACATCTCAAAGTCTTTCTATTTCTCACATAAAGCATATCTTAAGCAATTCTGCAGAGCATAGATATATTGTAACAATAAAATCAAGCCTCTAAGGAGAGAGAGAAGTGAAACAGAGGGCATTACCCTTGGTCAGGGAGATAAAAAAAGGAAAATTAAGCATCAATCTATTAAGAGCACTATTTTACGCTACCAAGACATATAAAACAATAAACCTGACTGGAGAGACGGGCGACGCGCCCTCGCAGGAATATATTGCTGGCTATTTTGACATGAAGGTGGATGAATTAAAGTTGAATATCAGTAGAACAATCTTTAAGAAAGCATGGCCTATAATCATCAGGACGATTAAGTGACAGTCACTTAAGTATGAGCCAGCAATGTGCTGCAACTGCCAAAAAAGCCAATGCAGTCCTAGGCTGCATTAACAGAGGGGTGGTATCAAAACCACGTAAAGTGATAGTACCACTTTATCCTGCACTAGTAGGACCACATTTGAAAAACTGTGCCCTGTTGTGATGGCCACGATACAAAAAGTGTTGAGACAAAGAGTGTAGGGAAGAACAACAAAGATGATTAGCACACTGAAGGCTAAAGCATACAATGAACAGTTGCAGGAACTGGGTTTGTCTAGTCTAACAAAGAGAAGGACTAGGCGTGACATGATAACAATCTTCCAATATTTGAGGGACTGTCGTAGAAAGAAGGGGGTTGACCTATTCTCCAAAGCAACTGAAGACCAGAAAAGAAATAATAGGAGTTGTAAACTTATCAAAGAGAGATCCAACATAGAGCTAAGGAGAAATTTCCTGGCAATGAGAACAATTAATCAGTGGAACATCTTGCCTCCAGAAGTTGTGCAGCCCATGTCTTCAGGCTCTCAAATTTCCATAAAACTAGGGAGTTTGATGATTTCATAAAGAACACAATTCACTCTATCTCTCTAGCTGTGGTTCTCCCCTTTCCACCATTGAAGCAACAACCCTCAAAGATTTTAATACAAATTGCACTGGGGAAAGAAAAGAAAGCAGAACATATTGCTATGGTTTCCTATGAAAATATTGTTGAAAAACGTGGCAATTGTACCTGATTTGATGAAAGACTATTAATCATACCTATTTTTTCTCTAGAAAAAATAATTGCAAAGGCTCTTTCTTTGTTTCCAAATGCTTTACAAGTACTCGGAAAATGCAAAAAACAAACAAACAAAAAACAACACCCTAACATCTCCACTCCCAGCTATGATGAAAATGAAGGTGATAATGATGAGGGTTTCAATTGGCACTCCACCTTTCTGTCCATATGGTACTCAACAACAAATAACTAAAATATTAATTAAAAAATTGTAAAATGTCACCATAACAATGTATTTTAAATGTATATTTATTAAGATTTTTTTTTCAAAGAACAAAAGCCCAATCAAAAGAAAAGAAAGTGCAAGAAACAAAAAAAAAGGAAAAAGCCCTAACATTTTAAAAAAACGAATGACTTCCAACCTTTTCAACAGATAATTAGAATCGTATTCCCCCTCCTCCCTCTTAGATGTTCAACAGGTCCTATCAGCCCCCCCCCAATCTTCTTAATCTTCAAATCCATAAATCATCATAGCATTTCTTTCCTTTTTTTTTTTTACCAAATGTCCATATAAGGTTTCCAGACTTTTATAACAGTTGTTGTTTTCTCTGACCGAACAGGTCAGTTTTGCCATTTCTGCTAATTCTGACATTTTCACAATCCATTCTTCTATTACTTCATTAATCATCATTCATTTCTCATTGTGCATACTAAATTTTTGCTCAAAATAATGTCTTACTGTCAATTAGTTCCAAAGAGGAAGAGAAAGGGGAGGAGGAGGAGGAGGAGGAGGAGGAGGAGGAGGAGGAGGAGGAGGAGGAGGAGGAGGAGGAGGAGGAGGAGGAGGAGGAGGAGATAAACTAGAATTAAGGAGAAATTTCCTGTCACTGAGAACAATTAATCAGTAGAATGGTTTGCCTTCAAAGAAGAGGAGGGTAAACCAGGGGTGGGTTCCTCCCGGTTCGGACCGGTTCACCCGAACCGATAGTGACTCGTTGGTGATGTCACGATGACATCACTGAACTGGATTGGTCAGTGCCGGTCCGTGGGCGCCGCCATCTTTTTTTTTTGAATTTTTTTTTAAAATTTTGAATTTTGGGGGGTTTTTTTCTTCTGCACATGTGCAGAAGCCAAGTTTCCGGCACTGTGCATGTGCCGCCAGCTTATTTTTTGCTTTTTTTGCTTTTTTTTTCCTTTTTTTCCTTTTTTTTTCCTTTTTTTTGCTTTTTTTGCTTTTTTTGCTTTTTTTGCTTTTTTTTTTTTTGCTTCTGCACATGCACAAAAGCTGAGTTTTTGGCAGGGAGGGGGGGAATGCTTGCCCGATTGCTCCCTCCCTAAGCAACCTTGGAAGTTTTCAAGCTCGTCTGGAGAGGCACTTTTTAAAAGATAACCCTGAAAAAGTCACAAGATCCGGAGCTGACGGTCTCCGGTAAGATGTGTATCTTGTGGCCCGCCCCACCCCATTCCCTGCCCCACCTGCCACCCCCAAATTGCATCCCACTGCAAATGTCTCTCAGCTGTTGTGTGCAGGGAAAAACCTTAAACAGTAAAAAAAAAACCTTCTCATGAGTGTGAGGCAATTAACAACTTCTTGCACGCGCGAGAAGTTTTTATTTACTTGTGCAAGGGCTGGGAGTTGCTCCGAGGCTCCGAGGAGCAAGACTTCTGTCCCCCCCCCCCCGAATCCCAGCCCGCAGCGAGGGATGAGGTGATCACGTCAACAGCTCGGTCTCCCGCCATGTTCAAGCAGAGCTCCAGCAGGGCTTGAATCTGCATTGCAGGAAGACTCTGCTTTTGGGGTGCGCACACTCCAGGCTTCCTCTGGAGACACCCCCCCACAACCTTCCTACAATTCTTTCTTGGTCTGCCGGTGCCCCTTCGCCTCTTCCCGTGCCCGGGTGGGGGAAAAACACCTCAGGGTGCCCTGATCCATCTTCCTCAACTGGGAGGCTCCACTGCTCCCCATGCAGCAGCGCTCTCGGAGGACGATGTTTTGCCCAGCCTGGAAGTTGCTTCTGAAGCGCGGAGAAGCTTCGCTTTTTCTCCTCCCCAGTGAGGAAAAAGCTGGTGGGCCGGCAGGGTCCAGCCCACAAGCCCTCTCTGGCCCCGGCACAGAGGTCAACGTATTTTACAAGGCACCAGAAGGAAAGACAAGAAATAAAGGATAGAAGCAACCTCTAAAACGAAGGAGACATTTCCTAATAGTGAGAACAATCAACCAGTGGAACAGGTTGCCTTCAGAAGTTGTGGGTGCTCCATCACTGGAGACTTTTAAGAAGAGAACTGGACAGCCACCTGTCTGAAATGGTATGGGGTCTCCTTTTGAGCAGATGGTTGGACTAGAAGACTTCCATGGTCCCTTCCAACTCTGTTATTCTGTATTCTGCATTTATTCCCATCATTCCTCTCACTTCATTTCATCTTTGGGTTTCTTGGATATCTACTGCCTGAAAATAAAAGTCATGTTGTGCTTTGCTTCCATTTACCCTTTCTTCCTTGTAAATCAGTAGGGCAGGTTTATTTTTCCAATGAGAAATCCAGAGTACAAAAGTAAACACAACAAAGAACCTTGTGGGTGCTACATGAGGTTCCAATTTTTGTATGCACTCCCTGGTCTTCTGAATTGCTAACCAAACATCTCAGCAGCACATGTGAGAATACTGTTTGGACAGAGTGAGTGTTGGGTTTCTAAAAATACTAAAAATACTAATTGTATTAAATATATCTGATGCAGAAAGACAACATGAATGGCTGACATGCGTTAAAACAATGTTGCACATATCTAACCCTGCCAAATTGAATGAAAACCATCAACTGTGTATGAATTCTATTTTTGGCTGCTGCCCAACATATGTGAAAAAAAACTAAATCTAGATGGACAGTAAAACATCAGAAAAAGAAATAACTGACCAATGCAATTTGCGTTAGTCTCCTCTAATAGAATCCTTCTATTAAGGCATAGGAGAAGATATACTGTAACAACATGAAGAAGTTCCCATGTTAAAATGCTGGTGTTTCCAAATAGATCTGGAAAAAAAATCCTGCCTAAAACCCTGGAGAACTGTTGATGGTTGGCACAGTATATAACAGTCTAAACATTTTTCTAGGCAGCAAAAATTGTAGTAAATTGGTAGGTGCCATGAAGTTGAATGACTCCCTGTTTGGACAAATACTTGCATCTCATTTTTCTCCATTAATGATCCATAGAACTTCCAATTATATTCCAGTAATTTGTTTAATTTTGTCCCTCCACTTCATACAAGTCTTCGACTTCTCTTAATCTTACAAGAAATGTTCTATAGTTGTTGTTCACATTACATGGACAATGTTTGTGAGTTTTTCTTTACTAACCATCACCAAAAGTCAGCCTTTATTTAGTGTAGGACAGTCAGGTGAGGTTCAAGAAGTCAGGAACCAGGATAGAGTTAAAAAATACTACATGTTTATTTCATGCTATGTACACCCAAGAATCTGAACTACTAATGATCAAGACAAATTGGTGCTAGATAAATTAACTGACTTCAAAGGGGGCTGGACTTAGGTTTCTTATAGGTCTGTAGAGACTCCAAACTGATGATGTATTTGACGCCACCCTCAGCTCAGCTACAAGGACTGAGGGACGGATTATTCTTGTTGTCCATGGTACCTCCTACAAGCAGATCTAAATCCATAGTTCAAAGTTGTCTATCATCTTTCACTTGCTCTTTCTCAGAATAAGCATTATTTTCTCATTTTAAACATTTGGCATTTTTAATAACTCTGAGCAAGCTAGGAGACAGGTTTCTTGTGGTTAAATACCAGTTAGAAGGGAAGTAGTTGAAAGAGGCAACTATGCTATGGGTCATCACTGGGTGTAGATAAGTGAGACACATGGTAAAGGCAATGTCTAACCCCAGATCTAACCCCATAAGCAAGGGATGCACAGCCGTCTGGATATGATGCCCCACCTAGGTGTAAAGAACTGGTTTGAATTTTCCTGGGTGTGAACTTAAACTTCAAAATAGAAGAGTTCTTTATTCAGAACTTGAAAAACAGGTTGTCTATAATCTTGTTTGATGTCAACTCTTGGGAAAGGCTGGTGGTACATGGATAGCATGAAAGAGATTTATGAAAAGAAGAAGAAGATGCATGGGTAGATTACAAATTGCTATAACTGTCCCGAAATAACAGAAGGTGAATGCAGAAGAAGAATTATGTCTGTCTGATCTCCCAGATGAGGTCCTCCAAAGAAGAAGAAAATACAAGAGACTTGTTCAGCTTGACCAGCAAGTCCAACTTGCTTCCTCTTATTACTTAATCTGCAATGTAACACTTGTTTTCTGGCAAGATTTAATTAATAAAGTTGGGGCCAAGGATTGGTGATGGTGCATTCCAGGGTAGGAAGTTAAAATCTTGGGGAGCTGACACGATTAAGTATTCAGAAACTACAGCTGAAATACAGCAGCATGGATTGTCCTGGGGACCTTTAGTGTGGTCTATGTAACACCGCTATTGCATGAACTGCACTGGTTGCCAGTTTGCTTCTGGGTCTAATACAAAATATTTTGTATTTGTATTTGTTTATTTGTCAAGCATATATGATTATAAGCAAAGTATAAACAGTAAAACATGATTGAATATATATGTAATAGTACAAGCATGAATAAGAGTAAAAGAGGTATGAATATATGGGTACATTAGGACAGGAACGGTAGGCACGATTGTGCGCTTATGCACACCCCTTAACCGACCTCTTAGGAATGGGGTGAGGTCGATGGTAGATAATCTGAGGTTGAAGTTTTTGGGGTTAGGGGAAGAAACTACTGAGTCAGGTAAAGTGTTCCAGGCATTAACCACTCTATTGTTGAAGTCGAATTTTTTTGCAATCAAGTTTGGAGCGGTTTACATTAAGTTTGTATCTATTGTGAGCTCGTGTATTATTGCGGTTGAAGCTGAAGTAGTTGTTAACAGGTAGGACATTGTGGCAGATAATTTTGTGAGCTACACTTAGGTCAGATCGAAGGCGGCGTAGTTCTAAATTTTGAAGTCCCAAAATTTCAAGTCTGGTTTCGTAAGGTATTCTGTTGTGAACAGAGGAATGTAATACTCTACTTGTGAAGTATCTCTGGACAAGAGAAAAATGTTTGTACTTTGTACTAATAAAACTTTTTGAATAAAAAAAAAGAGCTTGAAAACTTGGCTATGTCAACTGACTTGTGACCCCAAGAGGGACCAATATAAAAAGAGACCAATATAAATCTACTCAAGAGGGAGCTAGGAGAAGATTAGGAGAAGATTCCATCTCCATTCGTTTTACATACTGGTCCCTTTTTGTATAGTTCTTTATTATTTTTTAATGTTTCATTCTTAGTGCTGAACATTTTAATGCTTCAAAGTTCTTACTGTTTTATATTGTGTTTTAATGTTGTCGTAAGCTGCCTGGAGTCACTTAACAATGAGATGCTGTTGTTGTTAGTCGCGAAGTCATGTCTGACCCATCACGACCCCATGGACAATGTTCCTCTAGGCCTTCCTGTCCTCTACCATATCCCGGAGTCCATTTAAGCTCACTCCGACTGCTTCAGTGATTCCATCCAGCCACCTAATTCTCTGTCATCCCTGTCTTCTTTTGCCCTCAATTGTTCTCCGCATTAGGCTCTTCTCCAGTGAGTCCTTCCTTCTCATTAGGTGGCCAAAGTATTTGAGTTTCATCTTCAGGATCTGGCCTTCTAAATAGCAGTTAGGGTTGATCTCCTCTGGGACTGACCGGTTTGATCATTTTGCAGTCCAAGGGGACTCACAGGAGTCTTCTCCAGCACCATAGTTCAAAGGCCTCAATTCTTTGGCGCTCAGCCTTCCTTATGGTCCAACTTTCACAGCCATACATTGCAACTGGGAAAACCATAGCCTTGACTATATGCACTTTTGTTGGCAGGGTGATGTCTCTGCTTTTTAGTATGTTGTCTAGATTTGCCATAGATTTCCTCCCCAGGAGCAAGCGTCCTTTAATTTCTTGGCTGCAGTCCCCATCTGCGGTGATCTTGGAGGCCAGGAAAATAAAATCTGTCACTACCTCCATTTCTTTCCAATAACAATGAGATGGGAGGCATATAAATTTAATATATAAATAAATAAACGTGTTTGATGGGAATTACCTTCTTTTTGTTCACACTCACTTTATTCAGTATGGTGACTCTGGTTGATTAGGAAGCATCCAGAAAAGCAGATCCAGATTTTATGAAAATTCAGTGGAAGGTCTAATTCTCCCTATCTGGTTTGGTTCGGAAAATAACAATTGAAGTACCACAAGGGATTAACATCTCCACCAGATTGAGCGGGAAATGCGTATTCTGCCTTTTATGTGAGTCAGATAGGCAGTTCTTAAGTATGATAAATAAATAAAATAAATAAAAATAACATCCTGTTGCTACTTCAGGTGAGATCTAATGAGCAATGAAAGCACAGGTCACCCATTCTTCCTCCTCCTCCTCCTCGCCTTCTCCTTCTCCTTCTCCTTCTCCTTCTCCTTCTCCTTCTCCTTCTCCTTCTCCTTCTCCTTCTCCTTCTCCTCCTCCTCCTCCTCCTCCTCCTCCTCCTCCTCCTCCTCCTCCTCCTCCTCCTCCTCCTCCTCCTCCTCCTCCTCTTTTCTAGGTCTCAGCCAGCAAAACCTCTTCTAGAAGATCCAGCATATCGGCTGTACACATTTCATTCTTCCTTTGCTTTCCTTCATCTTGTAGTAAAATTTGTTACGATGCAAAGTCATTACACTATAATGTGACACCTATGAAGGAATTTCACAATTTCCGATAATAGTAACGAAAAAATAAAGGCAGCAGGCCCAATGGCTCCAAGACCATGCTGCCCCAAGACAGCAAAGCCATCGATCTATCTATTAATTCATTTGTCTTCATAACGGAATGCTTGGTTCCTAATTCAATGGGCAATCATTGGAATACATTTCCCAGTCTGAAAATACTATTGTGTTTCTACTTTTCCACACCCGCTCCCAAGAGTTGCAAGTACACAATGGGTGATGTGCCTATGAAACAATAAGGACAATAAAAGTTGTCCTGACAAACTCATAAAAGAACAATAGCAACAAGGCGGAACAGGCTCTCTGAAAACAGCACAGGGATTATGTGCAGACAACTGTACTCACCAGTGGGTTTCTGGCCTGTTGCTGCTTAAATCAGATGCACCAGATTTATTTATTTATTTTATTTTATTTTGTTATTCTTATATGCCGCCCAACTCCCGAAGGACTCAGGGCGGCGTACAACATAAGAGATACAAGAATGAACAAAATTTCAACAATTTAAAAAACGGTACAAAATTTAAAAAGGCAGTATAAAAGCAACAACAACATCCATCCATTCAACCACATACATACTTGGGGGGTAAGCTCAAATGATTAAGCTGTCCCCCCCACCTGCAGGAAGAGCCATGTCTTAACGGCCTTTCGGAAGGCCAGCAGAGTGGGGATGGTTCGGGTCTCTGGGGGGAGTTGGTTCCAGAGCACGGGGCCAGCCACAGAGAAGGCCCTCCCCCTGGGGCCCGCCAGCCGGCATTGCTTGGCCGACGGGACCCGGAGGAGGCCAACTCTGTGGGCCCTAACCGGTCGGAGGGAAGTATGCGGCAGAATGCGGTCCCGGAGGTATCCTGGTCCTAAGCCATGAAGGGCTTTAAAGATGGTGATCAACACCTTGAATTGGACCCGGAGACCGATGGGCAACCAATGCAGCTGGCGGAAAATCGGTGTCACGTGGGTGTACCTCGGCACACCCACCACAGCACGCGCAGCCGCATTTTGCACCAACTGAAGTCTCCGGATACTCTTCAAGGGTAGCCCCATGTAGAGCGCATTGCAGTAGTCCAAACGCGAGGTGACAAGGGCATGAGTGACCGTGAGTAAAGCCTCCTTCTCCAGATATGGCCGCAGCTGGTGCACCAGGCGAACCTGTGCAAAGGCCCCCCTAGCCACAGCAGAAAGGTGATGATCTAATTTTAGCTGTGGATCTAGGAGGACCCCCAAGTTGCGGACCTGGTCTGAGGGAGTCAGTTTCGCACCCTCGAAGACCAAGGAGGGATAGTTATCATGGTCCTTAGGAGGCATTATCCACAGCCACTCGGTCTTGTCGGGATTAAGTCTGAGTCTGTTCCTCCCCATCCAGATCCTAACGTCGTCCAGGCATCGGCACATTACATCAACTGCCTCCCTGAAGTCAGACGGGGTGGTAATGTACAGCTGGGTGTCGTCAGCGTACTGATGGAAACACACCCCATGCCTGCGGATGATCTCACCCAACGGTTTCATGTAGATGTTAAACAGGATGGGCGAGAGAACCGACCCCTGGGGCACCCCACATAGTAGGGGCCTGGGGGACGATCTCTGCCCTCCTGCCAACACCGACTGCATCCGATCGGCGAGATAAGAGGAGAACCACCGCAAAACGGTGCCTCCCACTCCCAACTCGCCGAGCCGATGCAGAAGGATACCATGGTCGATGGTATCGAAAGCCGCTGAGAGGTCAAGTAGCACCAGGATGGAGGAGTTCCCCCCATCCCGGGCCCGCCAGAGATCATCCATCAGAGCGACCAAGGCAGTTTCTGTACTGTAGCCGCGCCTGAAACCCGACTGATAAGAATCTAGATGATCTGTTTCATCCAGGAGCTGCAGAAGCTGGGTCACCACCACCTTCTCTACAACTTTACCTAGAAAAGGTAAGTTGGAGACTGGACGGTAGTTTTTCAAATCGGCTGGATCCAGGGAAGGCTTCTTCAGGAGGGGTCGCACCACCGCAGTTTTTAATGACTGCGGTACGGATCCCTCTCGCAAAGAAGCGATGATCACCGCCTGGATCCAGCCGCGTGCCACCTCCCTGCTGGCCGAAACCAGCCAGGAGGGGCACGGGTCCAATAAACAGGTGGAGGTACCCATCGCTCCCATAGCCCTGTCCACATCCTCGGGAGAAACAGGCCCAAACTCTTCCCATAATGGTGGACTAAGACTCGCCCCCGTCAACTCTATGGACTCTGCCATGCCGGAGTCCAAATTTGACCGAATCTGAGCGACTTTATCCGACAGAAACTCAGCGAATTCCTCAGCTCTGCCTTGTAAGTGTTCCTCGCTCCCCCCTTTTGCAAGGAGGGAGCGAGTCACCCTAAACAAGGCGGCTGGACGAGAATCTGCGGACGCAATAAGAGCGGAAAGATAAGATCGTCTTGCCGCCCTTATCGCCACTAAATAAGATCTGATGTAAATTCTTAATAGTGTTCGGTCAGGCTCGGTCTTCTTTTTCCTCCAGCGGCGCTCCAGACGTCTCTTCTGGCGTTTCATCTCCCGGAGCTCCTCGGTAAACCAGGGAGCTTTCCGGGATCCACTGCCACGGAGAGGTCGCTTAGGCGCAATTCGGTCTAACGCCCCTGATGCTGCGGTGTTCCAAGCATCCACCAGGGAGTCAGCCGAGTTGTGTACCAGGGTTTCAGGTATTTCCCCAAGCTCCCTCTGGAATCCTTCCGGCTCCATTAGGCGCCTGGGGCGGAACCACCTAGTCGGTCCCGCCTCCCTGCGGGGGAGGAGTGGGGTTGTGAAATCCAGCCTCAGAAGGAAATGATCTGACCATGACAGTGGGGTGGTGACTATATCCCTTATCTTCAGATCATCTCTCCACTGCCCCGAGAGAAACACTAGGTCAAGTGTGTGACCACCCTCATGGGTCGGACCTTGAATTACTTGGGTTAGGTCCATGGTTGTCATGGAATCCATGAACTCCTGAGCTGCCCCAGAGGTTTCGCCAGCAGATGGCAGGTTAAAGTCCCCCAGCACCATAAGCCTGGGGAACTCAACCGCCAAGCCGGCTACTGCCTCAAGCAGCTCAGGCAGGGCCTTACTTACGCAGCTGGGAGGTAGGTACGTTAAGAAAAGGCCCACCTGAACCCCTAAGTCCAACTTCAGAAGGAGCGTCTCACACCCAACAATCTCCGGGGCAGGGATCCTACGAGGATGCAGATTTCCACGCGTTATAATTGCCACTCCTCCCCCCCTTCCCTGGGGTCGGGAATGATGCTGCACCGAGAAACCAGCTGGGCATATCTCAGAGAGGGCTACTCCCCCCTCCTGCCCTAGCCAGGTCTCGGTAACACACACCAGGTCTGCCCCCTCCTCTGTGATTAAATCACGTATCAGGGGGGCTTTGTTGGTAATTGACCTGGCGTTGAGCAGCAGCATCCTGAGCCCAGGGCCCTGAAAACCCTGGTTGCCAGGTGTCCGGGTTGAGCACGATGGAACCGGATCAGAGGGGCCGGAACAAGGGATCGCTTGTATACAGCGAGGTCTTATTCCCCGAGAGCGGCCCTCCCCTCTGCTCCCGCAATATCTGCCTCTTCCCATTATGACCGAGATGTTCCGGCTCTCACCCCCATCAGAGACCCTCTCCCCCTCCCCGCTGGCCCTCCCCCCTTCCTGCAGGCCATACATACCATTCTCTTCAGCCAGGATAATTTCGTTTCGTCCTCCCCCGCTTCTGTTAGTACACTCGGCGGATTTGGCACAACATTGGGTGATGTGGAGAAATGCCAGTTTCTAAAAGAACCCTTACAGTTTCTCAGAATGGATAAGTGACCTGCAGATATTCTAGCTTTGGAACGGCCCTAGATACATTTGTGGAAGTATGACTGACTCCTGCTGGTGCAAGCCATTCTGCATTTACTGATGCCGAGGGGTAACTCTTGTCATTCATTTATTCTTTTTATAGACTGCCTCTCACTGTGAGAATTCAGACTTACTGCTTTAGTTTTACAACTCTCTAAATCAGATGGAATGGAGCATTGCAGTCATAACAACAAAGCGCTTTGGGTAGCCTAAAAGATTAATGCATTTGTTCAGCAGACTAAATGGCTATCCTTCTAAACTTTGCACATCCAAGGGGCAATACAGAATATGAGTTCCCATGAAAATACGTGAGAATCAAAATCCTACTTTTGACTGTCCACTTTGAAAGTTGGACACTGTTTATGTGTGTGCAGTCTGTGTCACGGGTGGGTCCTACTTACCTTCCCTACCGGTTCTAATCGCGACAGAAGTGCGCATTTTGCGCGCATGCGTGCTCGCTTCACTCACGTGCACCGCCCCATCATGACGCGTAAAAGACCCAGAAATGACCCTCTGCGCATGCGCAGATGCCTTTGCCCATGTGCAGAGGGATTTTTTGCAAGCTGCAGTGAGCGGAGGACCAGTTCGGGTGTGTGGACCACCAGTCATCGCTGCCGGTTCAGTGAGCGGCGGTAAATTTCTGCTACCGGTTCTAAAGAACTGGTCTGAACCGGCAGCAACCCACCTCTGGTCTGTGTGTGTAGTCTTCAACTTACAATCATATTTAAGACCAGAACGTCTGTTGCTAAACAATGCAAAGAGTCACACGCAATGTTATGACCTGTTTTGCTGCAGTCATTAAACAAATCATGCGGTCATTAAGTGAATCCAGCTTACCCCACTGACTTGGCTTGTTGGAAGTTCCCTCAGGTCACAAACAGTGATCATGTAATCCCAGTTTGCTGCAACCATCGTAAATACATGCTGGTTTCCAAGTGGCCAAATTGATCGTGTGACAGCAGGAATGCTGCAGTCACCATAAATGCAAGGAATGGTCGTAAGTCACTTTTTCCAGCGCACATGTATGCGTGTGTATGTGTATATACTGTATGTGTGTATGTATACACACACACACACACACACACAAACAAACATGCATACATACACATATCTATCAGTAGTGGGTTCTAAAGCTCTTTACTACCGGTTTGTGTGCACGCTCGCGCCCGCGATACTTCTGCGCATGTGCAGAAGCATCCTGGACAGGTGGGTGGAGCCTCCCACCACCGGCACTACCGGTTCTTAGAACCAGGCCGAACCGGGAGCAACCCACCGCTGATATCCATGTTTATTTTCACAGCAGCTAATAATGTAGGCTTCTTATGCATTGCCCCTCCTTTTTGATCAGGAAAAGATTGTAAGAGATTCGAATGCTACCATTCACTCCATTGCAGAACTCATGAGAACAGAATACTAAAGTCATTTCTAAAAGAATTAATGGTGGACTTCTCTATGTATTTCTAGTCATATTTTTCAGGTATGTTTTGCAGGGAAGTAAAAGATACTGCTGAGAAGCAGCTACATATAGTAGTCCAGCTCAACTATCTGGATCTTTTATTTAAGTATCCATTGAGCTATGGAGTAGCAAACTAAGTAAACACACATGACCACTAGGTAAGTGTGACATGAGCTTGAGCATTATAGATGTGATGCATCCCTTCATAAGTTAAAGATCATAATTTCCTATCTCCGTTCAGAAGCCTACAGTAAGACTTCCTCTGCAGGTGTTGCCAATGGCTTTACACCAGCTGAATTTAGGATTTAATATTATGGATTGTGTCTACAGGCAAGGAATGTTTGTAACCATTGCAGCATGCTGTGAAGAAGCTGCAGCTCCCAACTTTGTCACAACTTAGACTAGTGGCCTTGAAAATCATAGCGTATCACAGCCAGTAAATATGGCTGTGTGAGTGTCTTGGCTCTGCGAGTGTACTGAAATGGGTATTGTTAGCACCACAGAATTTATGAATGACTAATTTATATTATGTCCAACAACATATCTTGGGACACTGATGGTCATGAGTGAAGAACTGAAAGGACAGGTAATTGAAGAAGGACTGGAATGGAAGATTATCTATTTTCGCTTAGGGGAAAAAATGGCAAAATGGCAAAAACCTTTGCACAGGTTCACCTGGTGCACCAATTGTGACCCTATTTGGAGAGGGAGGCCTTACTCATGGTCACTCATGCCCTTATCACCTCACGGCTGGACTACTGCAATGCGCTCTACATGGGGCTATCCTTGAAGAATGTCCGGAGACTGCAACTGGTGCAAAATGCAGCTGCGCAAGCTGTGGTGGGTACACCAAGATATACCCACATAACACCTATTCTCCGCCAGCTGCATTGGTTGCCCATTAGTCTCCAGACGCAATTTAAGGTGTTGGTTATGACCTTTAAAGACCTACATGGCTCAGGGCCAGGATACCTCCGGGACCGCATCCTACCGCACACCTCCCTTCGACCGGTTAGGTCCCACAGAGTTGCTCTCTTCCAGGTCCCATCGGCCAAGCAATGCCGGTTGGCGGGACCACGGGACAGAGCCTTCTCTGTGGGGGCTCCATCTCTATGAAACCAACTACCCCCAGAGATCCGGACCATCCCCACCCTGTTGGCCTTCTGTAAAGCCATTAAAACATGGCTCTTCCTGCAGACGGGGTGAAATAAAGACCAATGAGAACATCTGTGGTCTCCCCATGTGTGAATGCTGGTATATGTTTTTTTTTTAAATTTTTATAACTGTTTTAATTTCTATTACTGTTTTTTTTAACATTGTTCTTTTTATGCTGTACGCCGCCCTGAGTTCCGCAGGAGTTGGGCGGCCTATAAGAATGAACAAAATAAATAAATAAAAATAAATAAAATAAGCCATTTACAAAATGGCTTGTTTTGTAAAATAAGAAGCCTCACACTATTCATTAGCACAGGATGCTCCTGTTTACAAGTATAGTCCTGCAGAAATATAGGGATTACACTAGTTCCTTTGCCCAGGCATCAATTTTTAACATATTGGGTCTTTATGGAAATGACAGAAGATCTATTCATATCTTCAGTGCCCTTGTCCCTCTGTTCAAAGAATGCTGGATGGGAGGCTGAGATAGGGAAATCACACAAACTTCAAACAAGCTCTCCTTCAAATGATCCACATTCTATTTCAGGGTCAGGCTATAATGCACTTCCATAAATCCATATTATTAGCAATCCGTACTATATCGCATGGATGGAGCATGTGATAGTTCACAATAGAAATGGGAAGGAATTTGATTCCAAAAGTTATAGAAGCAATATGGAAATTCCCCAGGATAAAACTTTCTAAGGAATGAGAAACATTAAGAAAAGATTCTGTAAATAGCAAACATATGATTTGCTTGGCTCGGTTCTATTTTAAAGTACTGAAATATATATTGTTCATTTCATGCAGAGGGGAAAATTCTTTAAAAGCTAATCTTTGCATAGAAGTTCATGCATAACCACAAAGTATCCACAGAAAGTTATAATATATGCTCTTTTAAACATTAGCATTACAACTCAGATTTTCTTTGAGGGAAATTATTGAAAGTGATCATCCGTCTTTCTAAGTGACATTTAATAAATCTCAAGAAATCTCTAGAGTCCTAAAATCCAGACTTCATCTTAAATCCAGGATAGAATGAGAGGGATAGCAGATCCATAATAATATTAATGATGACCAGCATATACAGTACGATACATATAGTAACATGGCAATAGTGCAAGTCCTAAACAATTAAATAACAGTATTGTTTTTAGGACTTTATGAATTAAACGTTCGCCATTGGTGACAAACAAGGTTTGCTAAATGTATTATATAGTCAACAAAGAGTAAAAAGCAATAACCATTTAATATTTAATTTCTTTCTGTTTGTTTTTTTAAGATTAAGTATGATTAAGAATTTCCATCAAATGGCTTTAAAGATTTTTTTCCTCAAAAAATTTAATATGGCATCGTTTTGTTATACGAGGGTGAGTCAAAAAGTAATGCCATTTTCAGGTGAAGTTTTTGATAAAAATACCTGAAATTTTTCCCAGTTATAAATGCTTATATCATTTACATTCTGAAATATTTTGTTTCTTTCTGTTCAGGTTTTTAGACTCACAAGGAAAATTCAAAATGGCTGCCCCCTTAGAGTTGCGTCAAAAACAAAGAGCAGTGATTGAATTCCTTGTTGCTGAGGGGGAAACTCCTGTGAACATTCACAGACAATTACAAAATGTGTTTGAGGACAATACTTTAGATTATAGCCCCATGAAAGAGGGTTTGAGGGGCAAACATTATTCCAGTGACGAGGAAATGAAAACTGCAGTGAAGAAGTGGCTCAAAGAACAGTCAACAGAATTTTACGAGGCAGGGATACATGCTCTCATTTGAAGGTGGAACATTGCTATTGAGAGAAACGGTGACTATGTTGAGAAGTAGGTAAGTGATCCACAGAGGACCACTTCATTTTGATGTATGCTACATGTTCCTGTGTTGGTAATTATACCTGTCCTAAAGAAAATTGCATTACTTTTTGACTTACCCTCGAATATTGTAGGCACCGCCTTTTGTTGCCTGGTGGCCAGGGTTAATATCTTTGGATCATGGAGGCTGAGACAATCATGACAAATTCACAGAGATGTCTCAAGTACTTAGACATGAAAGCAGAAGTGTTGGTGCGTGTGTATGGGATGGGTGTTTCCTGATTTTCAGAGGTTTTCTAGATCTACTGTAGAATCTACTGCAGCATTCTTAATGTGTTTACTGACACGAAAGGGCACCAATTTTGAGTAATTGTGATCAGATAAAGATCTGTAGTACAAGCAAAGAGGTTCAGCAAGCCACAAGTCTGGGATTAACATTATCGTCATAAAAATCAGTTGAACATGGTTTTATATGGAGGTAACATTACCAGATACTTCAAAGTTACAGATAATAAATAGGCGAATTTTGCAAAAGTTACCAGAAAGAAATGTCCCATACATGCTTTTTTATAGAATGCTATTTATTCTCCTACCTGCCCTAGTTATACCCCCTCACACTAATAGGAACAGCCAAAAACTTCTTTTCTTATTGGGCACTGTTGAGACAAGACGACCATAGTTGTCTAAACCACAATTTATCTTTATGTGTACATACATACATACATACACACACACACACACACACACACACACACACACACACACACACACACACACACACACACACTGAAGTCTACAAGAGTTGGGATGAAAAAAGAAAGGTATATGACTTGACATCCTCATACAAAGAATCCAAATTACATAATTCCATCATTCCTCAAGATTCATCACATTAATAGCATTGTGTGAGCCAAGACATAATGTACCATACAACAACATTTGGAAGTTTTTGTTGCTTCTTTTGGATCCCTTTGGCATATATAAGAATTTTCACAATTTTATACAATTAAGGTGGTCTTTAGGTGGTTCTAGAGACTGGGAACACATTTCTAGAAGGTGCAGATGGGGGTCAGAACAACAACAAAAATTCCTCTGATTTCATTGAGTTACATCTCATTAAAATTAGAGTCAATGTTTAAGACACTTCAGTCCCATATTTCATATATTTTTTCACAACTTGGGCACAGTTTGGGAGACATTTATTTATTGTTTGTTCCAAGGGAACACTCAAACCAAGAAATAGTGAACTTTGGGAAATATCTGTGTGAGAAATGGAACTTTATTCTTGTAAGAAAAAGAGCAATGGCACAGCCATCTTTATGGCATATTATATTGTATAATCAAAATGTATTTTTTGCCTGTCAGCTTTCTTTCTGCTTCTCTGTTCTCACAGAAAAGGGGAAAACAGGATGAATAACAGGATGTGTTATGCTGACACTAGAGTGTGGGATCAGGTTATTCTGACATAAGATAGAGGAAGTGTGCAGATGTGAAGTTCTAGGGAATTTTCATGCTGGAAGTCACCCAAGTGTAATGCCAAGGTGTTACATAAGGGGAGTGGAACAATGGAATGGGAGGAGTAAGATTGTTGTTTGCCTGAAGATAATTTGTATTTATATGATGTATTCAGGTGACCATATGGCCTTTGGTTGGAGAACCCAAATTTCTCCTTCCATTTGCCCTTTTGCAAAAGAATACAATAAATGCTTTTTATTGTTCATTCGGACTCCTGTTGATTTCCTTGGTGCATTTCTCACAATCTGAATTTTAACTGGTGCCAAGATAAGGAAGGTAACGAGCAGTGCAGGTTGTTCTGATAAAAGTGTAAATCAGGAGACGCCTCATTCAGAACTGAAGAGCTGCCTTTTGAAAAAGCACCTTTGAGACAACCATGGCCTGGATGACTAAGAATCTCCATAGACAAAGTTAGGAGAAGCCTAGCTTTCACATAAACATCTGAGAAACTCATCAAATTTTTTGAAAGAGGGTCTCTGGGAAATGGTACTTTGTTTCTCTGACTGTAAGATAGCAATGCTGTATCAGGGGTCCTTAAACTTGGCAACTTTAAGACTTGTGAACTTCAACTCCCAGAATTCTCCACCCAGCTATGCTGGCTGGAGAATTCTGGGAGTTGAAGTCCACAAGTCTTAAAGTTGCCAAGTTTGAAGACCTCTGCTTAAATATTTGTGAGGAATGCACAACTGCCTCTTTTTATTTTATAGTGAAATTATGAACAGACCTTTCTTACCACAATTGGATTAAAGCTTTGAAGAACACCGAGGCCAAAGCCAGAAACAATGTCTTGGTCATCCATGTTCTAAATAATTATTCCATCTGGGATAACACACAGATGACAATTTGCTTCAGGAGATTCTGCAGTGCATCCCATAGAATAATATGGACTATTCCCATCAAATTATTTTTTAATTAAGAGAAACTCCTTTTAATACTCTGATCCCCAAAGCACTCTGTGAGTTTCAAAGATAGAAGATAACCTAAATTATCCCATTGTTGGCAAAGCAGCACATAATTAGTTAGCAGTAAATCATCTTAGCCAGTTATCAACCAGTTGTGGGGCTGCAAAATGGGTAAACATAAACAGGGAGAAATTATGTAATATTAGAATTAGATGTCTCACACACATCATAATGAGTTTCAGCCACACGAAAACTGCCATGGTCTGTTTGTTTACCTCTTTCCCCCACCTCACTAGATAATATTTGTTATCTGCATTATAAAGGTCCAGCCCCAATTTTCTTGCATTAATTAAAGGATGGTCATATGTTAATTGCGACTGCATAAATATTTCAACTGTAGATCAGAAATAGACTGTTATATAATAATGTGTCCTCCATGGAATAATGCCTTGAAATTTAATTAGCCTCGTGTCTGCAAAGCTCAAAGGGGTATCATTACTATAATTGCAGACTTAAATATGTTTGAAAAAGACAGTTTTATAGATTTTATATATGTACAGCAGTGCCTCCCACAGGACAGAGTAGAGGCTGATGAGCTTTATACATAAACCTGTACATTTCAATATAGCCCACATGAACTTGATTGACTTCAAGTCTAGGAACCCCTAGCAGCAAGAAATCACCGATGCTATAGGACAGCTTTTCCTAACTTGTTATTTCAGATGTGTCAAAATTATAAATTTCCAGAATTCTCTGCTTTTTTTGGAATGAAATAAATTGGAGAAGGCTGGTGTTTGATGATTAAAAATGTCTGTATAAATTCTTGGAAAATCATTAAGATCAATTGAATTCACATGACAGGGCACAGATGTCAACTATGTCAATAACCAGCAATTACCAGGGTAGGGCAAAATATTAAACAATGAAGGAAAAAGCACTGAAATTAAACGACAGTACAATGAGTATAAAGAGTGAATTCCATTTCTGTATTGGCAAGGAACCATAACCTATTTTCTGCTTCTCTCTAATATGCCATAAAGATTTTTACATAAGTGTGTTCACTTTACATATGCAGTACTTAGGAGTGCTGTCTTTCTGCTAGGCACAAACCTAGAAAACAACGGATCGTTCATATTGATGGCAACAAAATTCCATGAAGTCATCTAAAGTTGGCCTCACATTGAAAGGGATTCTATTAGGCCCTGATGTGGTGTAATCTGGAGCTAAACTGAGGGGATAAGTGAAGAGGCTTGGCAGCCTTGAGTCACTGGTAAGAAGGAAGTGGTTGAAAGGTTATCCTCTCTAGAACTTCACAGTGTATATCCGTCTGTAATGAGGAAGCTTTGGAGATTCTTGTTAATAGACAAGAAGGAATAAACATATTACTCTAATCAGCTCCTTGTGTTGTTCATAGCTCCTTGCTAGCATTGATAATGTTACCTAGTTTGGGTAATAAAACATCTGCAAGAAAACAGCCAAACTTAGAGAGCACCAAGCACCCCTCATTTTCACTCTGAGCTACCAATAGTGTCAGGCAGTGATTTTTATATTGCCTGTTACATGTATATGCAGGGAGCTGCATCCCTATCTAATATAATGGTTTATTCCTGAGCACGTGATTGATATGTTCCTAGTACGCATGTGTACATTCCTTTCTCCGTTCAGTCCTTCTGTTCCTAGCTTCTGTCGAAGCAAGACGTGCCTTTTTATATCAGAGATGTAATTAATGAGGATTTATTGTTTTTGTACCGAAATAAATATTTTTACTTAGACTTTAAACTGCGGTTTCATTTCTAATGTCAGAATTCTGGGAAAAGATCTATTTTCGCCTCTAGTGAGAGTTATTCTCATCTTGACAAATAGTCTCTTTTATGGTTCCTTGCACCTAACATATACAGACATTTGGATTAAAAAAAGAAATGCAGTTCAGAACATAGGAGGACATACATGAAGACATACACAATTTGCAACCAACCATTCTTTGATTTTAAATCCCTGCGTTCTAGGGTTACTTCAAGAATTAAAGGACAAGAATATTTGGGTGGGACTTTGATTGCATGGACATGACTACCACCTTGAGTTTTCTTCCATCCCTGTGAAGATACCCCTGCATAGGAATTTCAAGAACTCACTCTAAACTGAAATGAATTAAAAATCCTTGACAATTAGAATTCACCAACTTTAGCAGCAGCCCTTCCCGTGTTTTCTCTTCTTGTTCCCAAGCAAACATACCCTTGGTGGGGAAGGAGTGGAAAAATGAAAGGGAGTGGAGAGGTGAAAAGAGGCATTGTTGATACTCAAGACTATTATTTCCTGTTGAGGTGGATGGAGAGTTTTGTTTTTTTGTGGCTTGATGAATGAAATTGGGATGCAGAGGAAACTACTAATCTCATGTTTGGCAACAGGAAATGATAATCCTGAGAAACATCCAACCCAATCCAACAACCAACCTTCAAAACTTAATGAGGATGATTAGTGGCTGACAGCTGTAAGGCCTCCAGTATCCCACTAATCAACCTCATTAATTCTTCTTCATTCTCCAGTTCAGATGGGCAAGTGTGATCTGGAAAGAGAAGATTGACAGAAAAAAAAATAAAGGAAGATTTCTGAGACTTATTCTCCAGAAATGTATTCAGGAAAAAGGGGAAAGATGGATATATTTAAAAAACAAACTAAGAAATTTTAATAAAACAGCATTCAGAGAATGCATCATTGAGTTTCCTGTTCTGCAAGGTCCCTGTGTGTTTAATACTGTATGACAATATCTGTTGTCATTGAGACAGCATGCTACATCAACAGCCCTAATCTATAGAATGCTTGGGGCTGATCTACCTGACAGATTGTCTCCTGGGCAATTAAGGGTCACTAGCCATTTTTTTTTAAACCAGGGCAAGAATACATGTTCTTGTTTGCTGCCAGCAGGCCACTGGAGGCAACCTCCACCTGTCTTCTTCTGTTGGGTATCAAAAATAATGTTTTCTGACTTGGGCTGGCACAAATTATGCTGTGCAGTTTGCCTGTTGTGCTTCATTCCATTCTGGGCTACATTGGACAATGCCTAAATTTTATAAGTTCGTCAGTAGTTAAATATTACGTTTTCTTTTTCTTTCTTTCTTTCTTTCTTTCTTTCTTTCTTTCTTTCTTTCTTTCTTTCTTTCTTTCTTTCTTTCTTTCCTTCCTTCCTTCCTTCCTTCCTTCCTTCCTTCCTTCCTTCCTTGTTACTTGCAGGAGAAAAAAAGTTTTCTTTTCTCCTGCAAGTAACAATAGAAATATTAAAATGGTAGTAATGCCTTGGACATACTGGTTGGAGAAAATAGGAACTTCTCTTCCATTAAATTCATCCTTTGGAAAATACATGAAAGAATAAAATAAAGCTCTAGGTTCAGAAGTTATCCACTTCTACAATTAAAGCAGGGAAAAAAGGTCACCTTGATATCTTCATCTTATGCAATATAAGGACACCACATGCCTAGTTGAGTTAAATATCTTAGATAGGATCATGAGATCTGAAAACATCATTTCTTAGACCACTTTACTCACAGGACTGCTATGGAAGGGAAAAAAACAAATTAAGAAAGGTGTGAACTCCCAGAAGAAAGAAAAAAAACTAAATCTAATGAAGACATAAAATAAATAATTATTCCACAAATTCAGCACCAAATCACCGTGCATTTTGTCCCCTAAACTGACTTAGCAGAAGGAAAGGTGTCTTTTGATCACTAGTAGCAGAACTCTCTGAGTTGATATTTTCTAAAATGCTAGCCTGAAAAGAATCAAGGAAGCTTAGGTAATCCCTAAATCAGCAGCCCATACCTTATTATAAAGCATTATAATATCTATCTATCTATCTATCTATCTATCTATCTATCTATCTATCTATCTATCTATCTATCTATCTATCTATCTATCTATCATCTATCTATCTATCTATCTATCTATCTATCTATCTATCTATCATCTCTCTCTCTCGATAGATAGATAGATAGATAGATAGATAGATAGATAGATAGATAGATAGATAGATAGATAGATAGATAGATAGATAGATAGATAGATAGATAGATATCAGGGGTATGTATATATATCAGGGGTTGCTACTTACAATGAAGAATTGTGTAATAACGCACAGCCCTTTAATTGAAAGCCCTGTTCAGATTCAAATGATTAGTGTAGCATCAACAAAATAAGCATATATATCTAGAAGTATTTTTAATGGCTGCTGGTAGCATACAAATCTGTGTTAAAATATGCATAAGCAGATAAATAATAGTATCCCCATATCACAGTTACTTCTGTTTTGCTATTATGAGTTTTAAGTATCTATTTTGTTAAGATCTGTTGTTGTTCTTCATGCTTCTGTTATTATTATGCAAACAAGATTATAATTTTAAAAAAAATCCAAGCCCTGGTTATCTCGTGGTAAATTCATCTTGTCCATAAGGAAAGGAAATGCAAATAATTCATACTTCTTTCAGTCTTTTGATATCACTTTCATATAAGCTATAAAGTTCACCTGCAAAATGGAGAATCTCTTTCATTGGAGAGTTAGTTTCCAGATCAAATAAACTAAATCTTCATTCATGATTGGTTGAGGATTTACTGATGGTACCTTCCATTTCCTATCAAAAGTTCCTAACAAGATACCTCCAGGGAGGAGGGAGCATAGCAATTGGTTGTTGTTTCTTTTTCAAAATGATCCTTCTTCCTCTCTTCCCAGTATCCCAGCCCTGATAAATGAGCTGAGTTTATTTTCTGAATTTAAATTAATAGCCACATGATTTAAGATAAAACCTTTTGAATTATACAGGTCCCCAATAAGATGATTGGATGTACTGTCAAGACCTTCAAATAAATTAGATGGTTATCTTCCTTTTGCTCATAGCTAATTTGAAACAGAGCTCAAATTCCAAACTGAACTATGACTGAGGGGAAAAACAGCAAAGATTTATTCTGTCTCCTTATATTCTGCTGTGTAGGTGGGGATGAAACCATACCCCTTGCTTTATTATGCTGTTTAGCCAGTAGGGCTATTTAATTCCCCCAAATTAATGGCTTAGTCAGAATTAATTTCTGTAGTTGTTAAGTTGTGACCTGCTGCAAAACTAGTACAGGTCACAAATGAACTTCTGGAACTCTCCATTCCGATTTCTGGATAAAGAATTCAAACGGATTCTTTCTCTGAATTTCTCCAGACGAAGGATAACATCTTTCGAGCCAAGGTGGCACAGTGGTTAAAAACAGCACTGCAACCTACTTCAGCTGACCAGTTCAGCAGTCCAGCTGTTCAAATCTCACCGGCTCAAGGTTGACTCAGCCTTCCATCCTTCTGAGGTCGGTAAAATGAGGACCCAGATTGTTGGGGGCAATATGCTGAACTCCGCTTAGAGAGGGCTGTAAACCACTATGAAGCGGTATATACTGTAAGTCTAAGTGCTATTGCTATTGCTATCTTTAATAGTAATGCAAAATCAGGATTCCTTCATAGCAATTATGGCCGAACTACTACTGAAAAAGCTCAATCTCTTGATATTTTTACAGGGAGTTTAAAAAAAAAACTTCAGATGCCAAGATGTCACATACAGGCCATTACAGACTTGCTTGTACAATGAAAGATGGGAAAACCACATTCTGGTTTAAAAAGTGCAACAAAATCACATTCAAACCATGAGAGTTCCATAGAAATTCTCTCTTTTAAAAAAATCAAAGTCTTATTCATTAAATTGAATAAGGATTGGTCATGGGGGAGGGGGGGGAGGAAAGATTATTTATATGCCCCAAAGAAAAAACAGGAAGGATGGGTGAATGGGTGAGTGGATGGGTGTTGTGGCCAGGTCGAGTCCAGTGCAATTAGCAGCCGATCTCGAGGATTCGGAGGTAGTGAGGGTACAGTACAGAAGACTGGTGTTCTTGGCACCAGAGACAGAGAGTGAAGAGGACATGGGGTCAGAGGCTGGCGAACAATTAGAGCCTGATGCATCTCCTGAGATTAGTGACTCAGGAGAAGAGGAGGAGTCTCTTCTTGATGCCAGGGCACACAGGTTCTCAAAGAGACATGAGTGGCTAATCAGGAGGAGGCTTCCTCGTGAGTAGTACTGCAGGACTTGACCATGCCCTGAGGGTATTTAAGGGTCTGTCATGAGGGGCTTCATTGCAGAGAACAACCCTGTTCTGTGGTTCCAGCATTTTGCTCTTGTGTCTGCAGCTAGGATTATAAAAAGTGAACATTTTTCCTATGTTAATGAGATTTGGATTTCTGCCAAATCTACGTGAGTTGAGATAACGCTAATTGACTGCTTTCTGGGACTCTAGCCATCTACTGAGAAGACTTTGTAAATAACTCCTTAATTACCTGATATTCTTTTGAAAAGATTCAACTCTTGCTAAGACTTCATTGGAAGTAAAAGAGTATTGTTCCCAATTCCTTCCCGTGCATCTTATTTTGAGGGGCATACCCGTGGGGACAGAACAATGGGTGAGTGGATAGATATACTGTACAGCTGATACAATTCTGGGTATTTTACAAAATGCAGCTATAAAATATAGAAATCATCAAAATTTGGGAAAAACAATAATCTAAAAATGAGAGCAGTATACAAGGGGGCCACAACCCACACTAATCCAAGCCCTAATTCAATCTGTAATAATCATTGGTTACCAAACACACTTGACAGAGTGACACAGTTCAGTCAGTTATGGAATGTGTTATCCTAAGAAGTACAATAGCCATTGGCCTTGATGATTTCAGAAAGAATTGGGCATCTGTATGGAAAGCAAATTTATCATTTACTTTAAATCATGAAAAGTATATAAAAAGTTGATAAACATAGGGAATATGGAGAGCCAATTCTGGGAGGGACTTTTAATTTGGAATTTCCTAAAGAAATCTGGATATTTAGATTTAGATTTATTATTAGAGTTGGAAGGGACCTTGTAGGTAATCTATTCCAACCGCCCTGCTGAAGCAGGAGTTCCTACACCATTTGAGACAGATGGCAGTCCAGTCTCCCCTTGAAGGTCGCAAGTGTTGGGGCTCTCACAACCTCCGCTGGCAAGCTGTTCCACTGGTTGATCGCTCTCACCGTCAGAAAGTTTCTCCTCACTTCCAGGTTGAATCTCTCCTTGATCAGCTTCCATCCATTATTCCTTGTTGGGCTTTCTGGTGCCATAGAGAACGGCCTGGGCCCCTCCTCTCTGTGGCATCCCCTCAAGTATTGGAACGTTGCTATCATGTCACCCCTGGTCCTTCTCTTCGCCAGACTGGCCAAGCTCAGTTCCTGCAACCGCTCTTTGTATGTTTTATTTTCCAGACCCTTTATCATCCTGGTTGCTCTCTTCTGCAGTAGGTGGTTTTTCCCCAACTTTGTGCTCTTCTGGAGTTTATCATCCAGAATACTGGTTGTGAATTCCAGGAGTTATAGTCAAAATATATCTGGAGAACATAAGGTTGTAGCAAGTTGGAACAAATTAAGCAGACAGTGATCCAGAGGCAAATTTTAGATCTTTGGTTTAATACAACGACATTTTTCCTATGTATACGAAGGCATGTTTGGTTTTATTTAGCCATACTTGAGAAAATTATGAAAAATATTGAAGTGCATTCCTAAGATCAAATCAATTTATACATAAATAGACAGTTAACAAAGTTTTGAAATAATGCATACTTGCTAAAGTTCCTCTGATTTTCAAAAGGAACTAGAAGAAAAGAAATCATGATGTAAATTGAAGTCTTGATTCAGAAAGCTTTTGGATAAATGAGCTTTGCATGCACCCACCACCCCCATAATCTTTATTTGATCATCTAACTTGAATGGAAATGCTAAAATCAACCATATAACATCCATGAATTTTCATGAGAATGAAGCTGGTAGTGGAATTGGGGACTCATGTGTCCTAATTAACTTTCACAAAGCTCATTCTATTTCTAAACCAGCCTAAAGAGAAACCTTTGATCTTTTCAGATACTGAATGAGCAAGGGAAATGTAAAGACAGATGTTACCATACTATGTTGGTAACTATGGCCATATCACGACAGTTCTGCATATATTAGTTAAAATAACTAAAATTTGATTTACTATGAAAAGGATACTTGATAGAAGCAGCTGCTGATTTCTATCTACAAAAATCACACTTTTCAGAAATACTAATACTAATACTACTAATAATAATAATAATAGTTGTTGTTATTGTTATTACTGTTATTATTGTTATTGTTATTGTTGTTATTGTTGTTATTATCACGACAGTTCTGCATATATTAGTTAAAATAACTAAAATTTGATTTACTCTGAAAAGGATACTTGCTAGAAGCAGCTGCTGATTTCAATCTACAAAAATCACACTTTTCAGAAATCTTATGAAAGGAAAGTTTAGATGCATGGGATTTTCTAGAAAGAATGAAATTAGTTTAATACTTTCGTACTAATGTAATGCTCCCGTTTATACTTATTCAGAAACTGGATCAAATTCTAACCTAGTATATAAAAGAAAATGTTACATAATGTCTGATTCACTTTTCTAATCTATGTTATGTAATTAAAAATCCATAACTAGATAGTTCTATCGGTTATCCCATTAATACGTCTTTAGCAACAGAGTGGTAAATGCCTGGAACTCACTACCTGACTCTGTGGTTTGGTCATCAAACCCCCAAAACTTTACCCTTAGACTGTCCACTGTTGACCTCACCCGATTCCTAAGAGGTCATTAAAGGGCGTGCATAAGCGTACCAGCGTGCCTACTGTCCCTGTCCTAATGTTCCCTCTTATCAGTACCCATCTTACGTATATAAACAATGTTATATCTATGTATATTACCAACACGTACTTGACAAAAATAAATAAATAAAAATAAAATAAAATAAATAATATGAATTTAAATACAATTCCTTGAGGGTTTCATTTAGTTCCTTTCCCCTACAAAAAGTATTGTGTAATATGTTTTAGTATAAGACACACTGAAGACCCAATTTGAGTGAATGGCCATGTGTCTTATGAGAGAGAAAGAATAGTTGGACTTACATATCTCACGAATGTTTTGTTTTAGCTTGTTAAAACAAGCCATAACTCCTTGTTCACACATCACACTGAGTCATAGATCATAGTTTACCAACGATCAGCATGATTAGTTTCACACATCAGGCTAAAGTGAACCTCTTGCTCTTAATAATACATGATGCTTTTCCATGATGTGCAAACCAGTCACTAAATGAGAGAAAGAAGCAGAAGAGAAAAAGCAGACAGTCACCACCCAATGGATTAGAGGTCAGGCAATTAAGGAGTAACTAGATCTAAGTTGTGCAGAAATAAGATCTGAAATCTTTATTTACTACCTGAAAGAGATTAGTTGGAGTCTTTCTGACTTTCAACAACTTGCTATAAATTATTCAGATATGTACAGTAGTGCTATAGGTACTTTTCCATTCCTTCTTACTGCAAGTTAGACACATATCTAACCAGAAGGACATTCCATTAAATGCAAGGGGACGTTCACAAATGAACCTGAAGCTGAATCAGCTAAATAATTCGGATGTCCAAAATTGGCTGAACAACTAATTTCTCCTTGCCAGGATAGAAAGGATGTTCCTTAAATGCCAAATACTACTTTTTTTCCCCTTGAAAAGACTACATAGGTAGAATAGAATAACAAAGTTGGAAGGGACCTTGAAGGTCTTCTAGTCCAACCCACTGCTCAGGCAGGAAACCCTATACCATTTCAGATGAATGGTTGTCCAATCTCTTTCAGTGTTGGAGGCATTCACAACTTCTGAAGGCAAGTTGTTCCACTGATTAATTGTTCTAACTGTGAGGAATTTCTTCTTAGATCTGGGTTGCTTCTCTCCTTTGATTAGATGCCATTTGTTGCTTCTTGTCATACCTTTATATGCTTTGGAGAATAGCAATCGCTGAGATATTGGAACACTGTCATCCCCTAGTCCTTCTTTTAGCGAGTCCAGAGATATTTCACGAGAAGAGTCCTCCACTCCTCTGCTTGCAATAGAATACCTTATGCCACCAGACTTGAAATTCTGGGCTTAGATAACTTAGAACTATGCCGCCTTTGGTCTGATCTAAGCGTAGTACATAAAATTATCTGCTACAATGTCCTACCTGTCAATGACTACTTCAGCTTCAACCACAACAATACACAAGTGCACAATATATACAAACCTAAGGTAAACCGCTCCAAACTCGATTGTAGAAAATACGACTTCAGCAACAGAGTGGTCAATGCCTGGAATACACTACCTGACTCTGTGGTTTCTACCCCAAACCCCCAAAACTTTAACCTTAGACTGTCTACAGTCGACCTCACCCCATTCCTAAGAGGTCTGTAAGGGGCGTACATAAGCACACCAATGTGCCTACCGTCCCTGTCCTAATGTCCCCTTTATTCATATCCATTTCATGTATTCATAATTATGTTTATACTTATATCTGTTATCTAATACATGCTTGACAAAATAAATAAATAAAATAAGTAAAAATAAATAAACTCTAAACTGAAGTATTGACAGAGACCATCCACAGCCTATTCAGAAGAGCTTAGTTACATTCAGTTTCCCCAGGCATATTTATTACACAGAATAAGAAAGTGTTGTTGTTGTTGTTGTTGTTGTTGTTGTTGTTATTCACAAAATAAGAAATGTGATCAGTTGTTTTTAAAATAAAATGAAATATAGGAATAGTCAGCTATCATTTATGAGAACTTTCAATTCTTCTTGGCCGGAAGGCCAGATCCAAACTCTTGCCAAGTTTTTAAAGACCAGGGCAACATTCACAAAGCAAATGTATTTCTAAGGAAGGTACTAACTTCCAAAAAGGAAAAGGAAAACTGCTTTATTCATCAATGATTGAAGTGGAAGATATTGTAATCATCCACTAAAATTTCATGTTCATTATTGATACTTAAAGACTATTAAGCTAGAAACGGAACAAGAATGTCATAACTTGGCATTGTACCAAAACAAATTCTTTCTTTTTGGACATGATTTACCTGTAAAAAAAAAAGGAAACACCTGGTGCGTAGTTTTTAAAGATCTAAGGCACCTTTCTGAAAGGGCTGATCTTCCTTCAAAATGAAGGCTTTTGTTGATTGATTGGCAAAAAAAAACCCCAGGAAATTAATTACAATTTAAAAAATAATGTCTTCTTTCTTGAAAGAGACTCTGACTCAAGAATATTGAGCTATTTTGTTTGGCCTGTTCTTACAATCCTATCAAAATAGTTTGAATGTAAAAAATGCTTGTGGGGAGGGGCTTATCACAAAAAAATGTTGCTAGAACAGACTCAGAATAACTGAGCAAAACTGAGGGAGCTGTGCAAAGAATTTGAAAGGACAGTTCACATATTGGCACGAGTGAAGCTCAGAATGCTGCAGCAGCCAGGTTGCCTCCACATATGCATGTGCATGTTGCCATTTCACTTCCCTGGCAGACCCAGTGGAATATTATCAGTGGATGGACAAATGCACAGATGAACCAAGAAAGCCCTTGGAACAGCCAAATTGAGCCTTCCAGGAGATGCAGCTGTTTCAATCTTTTGTGATAAGATCCTTTGCTTGTCCGCAAATGCTTGGCAAAATGAAGTCTACCTTCAAAATCAACCCAGACCAAATCTCCAACACAACTTTTTTTTTCAAGATGTAAAAGCCCTGTTTCTCCAAATCCTGTGATTAGATTAATCCTGTGTGAATTAATCTAAAGGCCATCCAGAGTTATGGAAGAAAAGGTACGTGAGTCAAAACGTTCCAGTCTAACAGCTATGTTAATAATGGGATACACTATACAACTAGTGGTTGGATGGGCAATTTTGATGGTAATATCTGAAAGAGCTTGAGAAACAGTTGAGTTTACAAACCACTGAAAGTTGGATCAGTGTGGGCATATTTCATGAAATAGTATGTGTAGAAGTTTTAGATTAAATTATTTGTTTGCAATGTTTATTACTGAAAGTTAATTTTGCCAAGTTTATTTAAAACAAATAAATAAGATATGAGAAATTGAAATGAAATGATATAATCCCTTATGTTCTTCATACATATACATACATACATACATACACACACACACATACTGTATATATATATATATGTATGTGTATAGTGTATATATATATATGTGTGTGTGTGTGTATATATATATATATATATATATATATATATATATATACATATACATACACATACACATACACATACACATACACATACACATACACATACACATACACATACACATACACACACACACACACACATATATATATATATATATATATATATATATATATATATATATATATATATATATATATATATATATATATATATATATATATATATATATATATATATATATATATATATATATATACACACCCAGAAAATCTTAATGCCATGCCAGTGGTTTCATCTTAACCATAGTTCATTCAGAGTTCTAATTTAGTTTGATAACTTTTTCTTTTTCTTTTTTAAAGAAAAATATGGAATGGAAAACAGAGATAATATTGTGGAAGCAACATTCCGTTTTCATAATTCCTTTCTTTTATATTAAATTTATTTGAGAATATAATACAGTTAATGGCCTCACCAATTGTTATAATAGGTAAAATAAAACCAAGATGGTTTTTAGGTTATATCTAAACTACTTATCAATCAGAAGAAAACAGGATGATTTAATGAATATTTCTACAATTACCTGAAGAAAAAGATTTGGAATGATTGTATCCTTTTAATCACAGGATCATTATGAAAGTTCTATTCGGATGTTGCATTTGCATATGTAACACAAATCACACTAGAGACATCACTCAGGAGTTGGTCTCCATAGTTACAGCAAAATTGTCAATAATGGAGAGGCTTCCTTTGTATGCCAACTGTTCCTCATTTAAACTGAAACCTTCTGTATTAGGAGTCTTGCTCAAAAAGAAACCTTCATGTATATGCAAAACTTATTTGAGAATAGATAGTTGCTTTCTACCCACGAATAACCAACAGGTCACTAGCATCATGGAATTGTTTAGAGGAAAGAAAAGCTACTCACAGTTTTATTACATAAAAATCAATCAATCAACCAATCAACCAATCAACCTACCTACCTACCTGCCTACCTACCTACCTACATATCTATCCATCCATCCATCCATCCATCCATCTATCCATCCATCCATCTATTTATCTAAGCAGGGCATGCACCACAGTATACCAACAGAATACCTTACGCAACCAGACTTGAAATCCTGGGCTTAGAAAGCTTAGAACTATGTCGCCTTCGGCGCAACCTAAGCATAGCTCATAAAATTATCTGCTACAACATCCTTCCTGTCAACGACTACTTCAGCTTCAATCACAACAATACACGAGCACACAACAGATACAAACTCAATGTCAACTGCTCCAAACTTGACTGTAGAAAATATGACTTTAGCAATAGAGTGGTAAATGCCTGGAACTCACTACCTGACTCTGTGGTTTCATCACCAAACCCCCAAAACTTTACCCTTAGATTGTCCACTGTTGACCTCACCCGATTCCTAAGAGGTCAGTAAGGGGCATGCATAAGTGCACCAGCATGCCTACCGTCCCTGTCCTAATGTTCCCTCTTATCAGTACCCATCTTATGTATATAAACAATGTTATATCTATGTATATTACCAACACGTACTTGACAAAAAAAAATAAAAAAAAATAAAAAGTATCATGAAGCTGGGAATAGCTCTTCAAGTCCAATCTTCTACACAGAATCCAATTTTTTAAAAATCCTTGTTTAATGGCTATCTAGCCTCTGCTTTAACACATCCCGCAAAAGGAGTTAATATCTCTCACAGTAATTAGTTGCTTTACTTAACTTTCTTACTTTTAGGAATATTTTGTAAGATTGTACCACAATCTGCCTTTCCTTGCTTAAAATCCTTATTTTGCAACTGGTCTCCTGGGATGATAAAATATAGATTTTGACCTTCTCTGAATAGTAATAGCATTTAGGCTTATATACTGCTTCACATTGTTTTACAGCCTAAGCGGTTTACAGAGTCAGCATATTGCCCCTAACAATCTGGATCCTCATTTTACTGACCTTGGAAAGATGGAAGGCTGAGTCAACCTTGATCCAGTGAGACTTGAACTGCCAAACTGCTGGCAGCTGGCAGTCAGCAGAAGTAGCCTGCAGTACTTCATTCTAACCACTGCATCACCACGGCTCTTCAATATTCTATGAACAATTCTTCATATACTTGAAAACTAATTTATTCTTCTCCCTCAGTAATCTTTTTTAAGGTTAAGCATATCCAACTCCATCAGTTTCTCCTCATAAAACTCAATATATTGGTCCCTTCTGATCATCCTCTTTGCCCTTCTCTGCAATTTTTCCAGTTTCTCTGAGTTTTGCAATGTGGTACCCAGAATCAGGCATGGTACCTATGGCATACTACTACTGTCCAAACTTTAGAAAGCATATTTCTGAAACAGCAATTGTTTTTGTGGCTAGCACATCACTCCACTGACTCAGATTTGCTTGTGACCAATGAGAACTCCATTCTACATCTATTTCAATAATTTTTGCTAAATATTAAATTTAAATATTAAGAGCCGAGGTGGCACAGCGGTTAGAGGCAGGTACTGCAGGCCACTTTAGCTGACTGTGATCCCCAGGTCAGCGGTTCAAATCTCACCGGCTCAAGGTTGACTCAACCTTCCATCCTTCCGAGGTAGATAAAATGAGGACCCAGATTGTTGGGGGCAATGTAAATATACATTGCTTACTGGTGTAAACCACTTAGAGAGTGCTTGCACTGTGAGGCGGTATATAAATCTCACAAATAAATAAAGAAATAAAAAAATAATTTTTCTGCCTATTTTCCTAATTTTCTGCCTACTTTCCTAATCTATCCATACTGTTTTTAATCAAATGCCTTTCAGGGTACAAGCTATCTTGGAAATTTTGATCATCTACAAATTAAATGAACTTTCCTTCTATTTCTTCATCTGACCCATAAATAAGAATGCTGGAAGATCTGGTCCCAAGACCAAATGATAAAAGACAAATCCTCAAATTGCCTCTACTCAACCAGATCGGATAGTTCCTGCATGCATCTATATAGAATAGGAGGCACTTGGCTCAATAGTAGTAACTGTGAGAAGGATCTTTGAATCCTAGTGGACAATCACTTAAATATGAGCCAGCAGTGTGCTGCAGCTGCCAAAAAAGCCAATGCAGAGGGATAGAATCAAGATCATATGAAGTATTAATACCACTTTATAATGCCTTAGTAAGACGACACTGGGAATATTGCATCCAATTTTGGTCACCGTGATATTAAAAAGATGTTGAAACTCATTAACAGAGGAGTACAATCAAGATCAAGTGAGGTACTAATACCACTCTATCAAGCCTTAGTTAGACCACACCTAGAGTACTGCATCCAGTTTTGGTCACCACACTATAAAAAGATGTTGAGACTCTAGAAAAAGGGCAGAGGAGAGCAACCAGGAAGATTAGGGGACTGGAGACTAAAACATATGAAGAACAGTTACAGGAACTGGGCATGGCTAGTCTAGTGAAGAGAAGGACCAGGGGAGACATGATAGCAGTGTTCCAATATTTGAGGGGCTGCCACAGAGAGAAGGGGGTCAAGCTATTTTCCAAAGCACCTGAAGGCCAGACAAGGAATAATGGATGGAAACTGATTAAGGAGAGATTCAACCTAGAAATAAGGACGAACTTTCTGACAGTGAGAACAATCAATCAATGGAACAGCTTACCTTCAGAAGTTGTGGGAGCTTCATCACCTGAGACTTTCAAGAAGAGATTGGACTGCCATTTGTCAGAAACGGTGTAGGGTCTCCTGCTTGAGCAGTGGGTTGGACTAGATAACCTATAAGGTCCCTTCCAACTCTGTTAATCTGAATTTGTTATTCTGAGTAGTCTCAGGCACGATTGCTTGGCCTTATCTGCTTCAAAAGATTATTGTCATGATAAAATTGGAGTCAAGGAAAAATATATATTTTTAAAAGTCATGAAAAACCATTACCCAAGATTTGTTATAGGAATTTCTGTGTGCCTTTCAAAAATCATAAAACATATGTTGAATATTTCCTGTACAGCTGGAGTTAGATAATAACCCAAATTCTTTTCTCTGTCTTATAGAACCCAAAACTCTTCTCCATGGGGTTGTGAAAACTTGAAATTGAACCCTAGAATAATTCTTTCCGCTTTTAAAAAAATCATTGTTTTCTTTCCATCTATATTCATGACAAAAAGGGTCAAGTAATAAAATGTAATTGTTGGAGGAGACTGCAATTGGTGGTGGAAACCTGTTGTCATTTTCTTGAAGAATTGGGCCCTTTTTGGTTCTATTGGTTTGTTTTTAAACTAAATCCAAGTATGTAGAGAAAAAATATGTGTGTACTTGGCTTCAACTGCACTACTAGTACAGGAAAACTATATTGTCTATTTTTTTCTCTTTCCCTCTAATGATATATATCAAACCAGTTTCTAAGCTAATGGGATGTTATTTTATATCCATGTACAAGTAAATCTTCCCTTTTCACAGTAAACATTTCATCAACCATCATGATATCTGTCTGGAGAACCATATTTGGAGAAATTTACCTTCTTTTTCTAGCTAAGGGGGTGGAAATCCAGTATTGCATTTACACTAATATTCTGCCAAAGTATTTCCTCAAATTCCTGGAAGTATTGTTTCTATCTCCTTCCAAGACAATGTCAATTTTTTCCTTAGGGTTTATTTTGATGGTAATTCTTAGCTAACTTACTTTATTGCTATAAGACAACTGGTACAGAGCCATGATGGCACAGTGGTTAGAGTGCAGTATTGCAGGCTAATTCTGCCGACTGCCAGAAGATCGATCTTGAGCCGCTCAAGATTGACATTTTACAGGCCTTCCATCCTTCCATAAAAAGAGGACCCAGATTATTGAAGGCAATATGCTGACTCTATAAACAGCTTAGAGCAGGCTGTAAAGCACTGTGAAGTGGTATATAAGTCTAAGTGCTATTGCTATTGTTAAGAGCTATATATCTCACAGTCTCTATTCTCCAGATTTACCAATCCATTTAAACATGGTGAAATTATATTGCAATTTTTGCTTTACCTGTATTTGAAGTGTGGGAAATTGGAGAGACTACAGGCCATTGGGAAGAAGATTGCACCATGAAACTTGGGATAATAATAATAATAATAATAATAATAATAATAATAATAATAATAATAATAATAATAATAATAATAATAATAATAATAATAATAATAATAATAATAATAGCAGCAACAACAACAACAGCAACAACAACAACAGCAACAAGAAGAGTTGGAAGGGACCTTGCAGGTCTTCCAGTCCAACCCACTGCTTAGGAAACCCTACACTACTTCAGACAAATGGTTATCCAACATCTTCTTAAAAACTTCCAGTGTTGGAGCATTCACAACTTCCGGAGGCAAGCTGTTCCACTGATTAATTGTTCTAACTGTCAGGAAATTTCTTTTTAGTTCTAAGTTGCTTCTCTCCTTGTTTAGTTTCCACCCATTGCTTCTTGTTCTACCCTCGGGTGTTTTGGAGAATAGTTTGACTCCTCTTCTTTGTGTCAACAAAGAAGAGATATTGGAACACTGCTATCATGTCTCCTGTTGAGATAAGAATTACTCTTATCAGAGGTGAAATGAATCTTTTCCTGGAACTCTGACATTGTCAAAATAAACCGCATTATAATTCTAATGAATAAGATATTTATTTTGATACAAAAATAAGAAATCACATATTGGCTATATAAAAGAGATGTTGCTTCGTCATGAAGCAGAGAACAAAAGGGAAGAATGGAATGTACACATGCGTACTAGGAACATTAATCACATGCTCAGGAATGAACCATTATATTTGATAGGGATGCATCTCCCTGCATATACATGTAACAGGCAATACAAAATCACTGCGTGACATCTCCGCTAGTCCTTCTTTTCATTAAACTAGACATACCCAGTTCCTGCAACCGTTCTTCATATGTTTTAGCCTCCAGTCCCCTAATCATCTTTGTTGCTCTTCTCTGTACTCTTTCCAGAGTCTCAACATCCTTACTACATCGTGGTGACCAAAACTGAATGCAGTATTCCAAGTGTGGCCTTACCAAGGCATTATAAAGTGGTATTGTTACTTCATATGATCTTGATTCTATCCCTCTGTTAATGCAGCCTAGAACTGTGTTGGCTTTTTTGGCAGCTGTTGC
Organism: Diadophis punctatus similis; assembly: GCA_023053685.1. Lineage (NCBI taxonomy): Eukaryota > Metazoa > Chordata > Lepidosauria > Squamata > Dipsadidae > Diadophis > Diadophis punctatus. Next base: position 188,802,413 of record JALIGW010000003.1, read on the forward strand.
ACACCGCTGGCTCATATTTAAATGGTTGTCCACTAGGACTCTAAGATCCCTCTCACAGTTACTACTGTTGAGCAAGGTACCACATATACTGTACCTGTGCATTTTGTTTTTCTTGCCTAAATGTAGAACCTTACTTTTTTCCTACCAAAGTGCCTACCTGTCCCTGTCCTAATGTCCTCCTTTATTCGTATCCATTTCATGTATTCATAATCATGTTTATACTTATATCTGTTATCTAATACATGCTTGATGGAAAAAAATAAAAATAATAAAAATAATAATAAAGAATAAAAAAATAAAAAATAAAAAATAAAAAATAAAAAAATAAAAAAATAAAAATAATAAAACATAATAAAACATAAAAAATAAAATAAATAAATATGTTGCATTGAATCCCCTTCCATTAAAGTCTGGATCCTGGATCCTTGAACACATAGGTTCAAAATCAGATCTCGAGATCATAACAATTGGTACCACAATGATTTGTGCTGCTGGTGAGAAGGAGTCCAAAGATTGGCCTTGTCTACTTTTACAGGAGACATGAAAGAGAGAATTCTGACCAGTTTAGCTTTTCCCATGACATTTCTACAGTGGTTGGAAAAGCTTGCTTCGACCTTGCACTTTTTCCAACTGCAGAAAGAAGCCAAGCCTGCCACCATTCCCTTTGATTCTGTTTACCCTATTAATTTGAGTCTAACCAGTTCCTTTCCCCCAGATATATCTGAAAACCGTTGTGCTGAATGAAGAGAAGGCTACTCTAAGCAGTAATGTAACCGGGAACACTCTGTGTAGTTACCGTTGCCGGGAAACCAGGACAAATCCTTTTCAGAGATTCCTTAGTGCCTCAGTGACAAATTTTGTTCCTGGAATTAGGGAGAAAAATACAGATTGGGGAAAAAACCCAATGAGATATGTTTAAGCCTCGTGGGGTTTCTTATGCTCTGCTGGGGTGTGGCTAGCTTTGGTAAAGAATAGGCATTTGAAGGACAGATTCTCTGTCTATTGATCCTACTGTAGAAATATCAATTGCTTCAAAATGAAATCACCAACTTGAATATGTTTAATTTTAATTATTAGGCCCAAATGTTGGAATGCTATTTATTAGGCTTTATAAAGCTCTTACAAAAGCACAGGCTACTTAAAAAAGATTGCCAAATGTCAGCTTTGGCTACTTTGTCTTGAAATACAGCTTTGCTTCCAAGAGGACAATTGCAATAATAGTCATTTCATTGGACTTTCTTTGTCTAATGGAGGCTTTAAAAAAACCCCACACATCTGGGCCAACCTTCCAATGATCAGTTCCACTAGTTACATTTATAAACCTGAGTGCTGGGATTTTATTTAGGGCTACAATGGATAATTTGGCATGGAACAGCTGTGGCAGTAACTAACTCTTTGCCTTGTGTGCCCGAATAACTTTTTCTTGGGATGAAATTGCTTGGCATGGTGTGAATGTGTTTGAGAAAACAATGTCTACTTATCAATGCATGAATTGTATAGATGGCCACACTTTAAAAAAAACCTTTTGGATGCGTTTCCATAATTTTGTTGATGGCTAAAGCAATGTTGGTCCAGCACATGTGGACCTTCGCTTATACTATCTGATTTTTTCCCCTGTCCCTTATCTCCGTTACAACTCCATATACTTACTCAGTAGCTACAAGTAGTAGAGCTAATGGTAATATTCAGAACACAAGTCTAGATCTTCATTGTGAGGGTGGGAGTAAGATTTCCAAATGGCCACTCAAAGTATTACAGCTGATTGCAATATCAGCAAATACGTTCAATATTAACTGCCTTCACCGTGATGGTATCATTGCCTAGTATATATTTAGCTTTCTCTTTCTCCACTTTTTCAAATGAAATTTTCTAGACAGGGGACAGCTCCTTCTCTATCTTCCCTACTTCCTAAATTGCACCAGCAAGAAAAGAAAGCACAGTCAGGTAGTGAGACTTAGAGAGTTTGGAAAATTGAAGGTTATTAGAGAATATGTTGACTATGTAATGCAAAACAAGATAAAAGGGTCTGTGTGTGAAAATGGATTTGTAGGTCATGAAAAAGTACTAATGGAAGTGAAGGAAACAGAATAAGATTGCATTGACCTGGCTAATGGTAGAACTGGCTGAACTGTAAGAGAAAGCAGAAGACCAGACTGGCTGCAATCAAACTCTAGTCTAGAGTGTCATCCAGAGGGGGGGGGGAAGATTTGTGGATTAGCACTATGATATACTGGAGTGGATGAAACAGGGAGAGAGACAAACTTAAGAGTGGGACTAAATTAAAGATTTGGGGAGATGTTTATTAGAATTGCAGGAGCAGAGGAAAAGACGAGAACAGAAGGCTGTGTTGAAAGATGGAGAAGGGTATTACACATCCTGGTCAGAATCAAGAGACAAGTGGAAAGTAAATGAACAACTGCAACTGAAAATGAAGGAACAGAAAAACCAGAATAAAGAACTGCTTAGAAATGTTGGAAGCATGAAGAAGTGTGTTAAGCAGTGTGAGAGAAAAGAGAGGAGATTCGGTGAAGGTTTATCTAAGGTTTAGCACTTGCCTCTGTATCTGGAATAGAATAGAATAGAATAGAATAGAATAGAATAGAATAGAATAGAATAGAATAGAATAGAATAGAATAGAATAGAATAGAATAGAATAGAATAGAATAGAATAGAATAGAATAATAGGATTGGAAGAGACCTTGGAGGATTTCTAATCCAACCCCCTGTTCAGGCAGCAAACCCGATACCATTTCAGACAAATGGTTGTCCAATCTCTTCTTAAAAACTTCCAATATTGGAGAATTCACAACTTCTGGAAGTTGTTCCACTGGTTAAAGGTCTGGATGGGCAAAAAAAAAAGAGATTTAACCTTAGCAGTATGCTAGTGGGTTCAGAGGTCAACTGATTACAGGATAATAAATTTCTTCTTGGGTACATCCAGGGGTGAAATCCTCCCGGTTCGCCCAGGCCAGTCCTTCGGCGTATAGCCGATGGAACTGGCGGCGGTCGCGGCACGGAGCTTCTCCCGCCCGCTTTCCCGGCCTGGCTGAACGCCACCATTCGGGTTATTTTTCCCTCTGTGCATGCGCGCGCATGCACAGAGGGAAAAATAACCCGAATGATTGTGTTCAGCCGGGCCGGGAAAGCGGTGATTGTGTTCAGCCGGGCCGGGAAAGCGGGCGGGAGAAGCTGCGCGCCGCGACCGCCGCCAGTTCCGTCGGCTATACGCCGAAGGACTGGCCCGGGCGAACCGGGAGGATTTCACCCCTGGGTACATCTATACTTCTCCAGAAAAAGTTGGTGTACAATCTATGAATGCTCCTGAACTCTCAATTCCTGGAAGCTATAACCAAATGGCCCTTTGGTCAGCTTCAGTGATTATGGACTGCCTTTGTATATGACCTATTTTAGTAAACCACGCTTTATTGTTTTCACTGTGATGGAAGTGATGGTGATGATCATCATCATTTCTTGGTAGTGAAGACTTTTTTCCTTGCAATTATGATTGCAAGTGGACAGTATAGAATTGTAGCTCATAGAGGAGTTTTACAGTCAGATTCACATGAGACATAATTATTTTAATGCTAGAACATTTAAAGTTCCATGGTCAAAAGAAGAGCCATTAACTGTGGTACAGGAACAAACAAGTAGCTACATAATTCAAATAATTAAATGCTGATGAAATTATTTCCCTTGCATAAATGTATTACTGCAGTGGGAAAATATACCGTATTTTTCAGAGTATAAGATGCACCTTTTTACCCCCAAAAAGAGGGTGAAAATTTGGGTGCGTCTTATACATCGAATGTAGCCCTACCCACCCACCAGCCCCCACCCTTCGGAGGTTTTCAGTCTCCGTGCGTTGCAGTTTTGGCCGGTTCCATCCACTGCTGCCCCCCCGCCGCCCGCCGCTGCCGCCGCCACCGCCGCTTCCCCCCCACTGCTTGCCCCTGCCGTCCCCGCTGTTGCTTGCCGCCGCCGCCACCGCTGCTTGCCCCCGCCGCCGTCCCTGCTGTCCCGTGCGAGCGGGCGTCTGAGCGAGGTCCGGCGCGTCCAAACGGCAGCGAGGAAAGAATTCCTGCCCCGCGAACGCCAACAGACCCGGCTGGGAGTCGCGATTTGAAGAACGCGATCCCGGACAAGTTTTGCTTGGAGGCGCGTCTGTCACACACTCACACATGCACGCACGCACACACACACACACACACACACACACCCCTCCCGGGCTTCGGTTTAAATGAAGGGTCCCGTCGGACGAGGAACTTCCAAAATGCTTCCCGCGGCGGGGATCCTCTGAGACATCCTGGCCGAAGAGAAAGAGGAGCTTGGAAGGTGTTGGAGAAAACAGCGTCGCCACAGCAAGCATTTTGGAAGTTCCTCGTCCAACGGGACCCTGCATTTAAACCGAAGCCCAGGAGGGGTGTGTGTGTGTGTGTGCGTGCGTGCGTGCGTGCGTGTGTGTGTGTGTGACAGACGCGCCTCCAAGCAAAACTTGCCTGGGATCGCGTTCTTCAAATCGCGACTCCCAGCCGCCGCCTAAGCGGAAAGCCCAAAGAGGGGCATCCCGGACGCGCGTGCTGCCCTCGGCGCTTCCCAGACACCTGCCTGCCACCGCTCCTTGCCTGCTTCCCCAGCTGCTCTTCTCTAGCGAGCGCTCTTTGGCCGGGAAAACCAGGATCTGCCGCTTTCGCCTTTGCCCAGCGCCGCAGTTCTGCTCAGCCCTTGAAACTTCATGAGGGAACTGGCTGCGAGACCGGGAGGCAGCCTTTGGTGGAGCCCAGACTGATGGGGAACTGGGAAGAGAGGAGCTTTTCCCTTCTTCCGCCCCGCTCGTGAGCTGTGGGGGGTTTGGGGTGGCTCTGGAGCTGGAATCCACTCGGCTGATGGTCGTGCAACTCCAAAGCCCACAAGTTTGAAGACCCTTGCACCCCCTTGGCAAGTTTAAGAGTTTCTGGGAGTTGAAGTCTACAAGTCTTAAACTTGCCAAGGGGGTGCAAGGGTCTTCAAACTTGTGGACTTCAACTCCCAGAATTCCTCCTCCAGTCATGCTAGCTCAGGAATGGGAGTTGAAGTCCACAAGTCTTAAAGCTGTCAAGTTTGAAGACCCCTGGGTTAGGGGTTAGGGGTGCAAGGGTCTTCAAACTTGGCAAGACTTTTTACAATCATGTACACTTTTTACAAACTTCAAACTTGACAGCTTTAAGATTTGTGGACTTCAACTCCCATTCCTGAGCTAGCATGACTGGAGGAGGAATTCTGGGAGTTGAAGTCCACTAGTCTTAAAGCTGTCAAGTTTGAAGTTTGTAAAAAGTGTATATGGTTGTAAAGAGTGTACATGGTTGTAAAAAGTATTCTGCTACATTGGTAATTTATTAAATAATATATTACTACACCATTTGGTTCAGAATACTTTTTTCCTTGTTTTCCTCCTCTAAAATCTAGGTGCGTCTTATACTCCGGTGCGTCCTATACTCCGAAAAATACGGTACATATTTTGGAAATTATAATATTCTCAAACTGTACATGGGAAATCCCATGAGGAAGAATATAGTAATGTGATCTGGATATCTTATTAAGTTATAGGTAACTGAAGCAAGATTAGGATTCTTCAGTAAGGGTCATTTGAAGCATGCTCAAAATTGATGCAGTGGTGGGTTACTGCCTGTTCGGACTGGTTCTTTAGAACTGGTAGCGGAAATTTGCCACCGCTCACCAAACCAGTGGTGATGACTGGCGGTCCACGCTCCCGAACTGGTCCTCTGGTTGCTGTGGCTTGCAAAAAAAACCCTCTGCGCCTGCGCGGAGGGTCGTTTCCATGAAGTGATGGAACACGCACTTCCGTCACAATGCGAACCGGTAGGGAAGGTAAGTAGAACCCACCCCTGAATTGATGGAAGTTTATATGTGCTGCTCAGTAAATTGAACATCCCTCAATAAGGTGGAAATGAAAGTTTACACAAGCTGCAAATCTGTTTTCCTAAACAGAGGATGCAGGCTTTTTCAGAACTTTCTGAGTCTAACTTTCTTTTCCCCACTGAACTGCTGATATTTTTCTTATTGGTCATCCAGTTGTATCTGGCCAACATTTGCTACTCCATGGAGGTTCAAAGAAATGAATTAGATGAGGAAGGCAACTGACCATGATGGAAGAAATGACTAACACAGGGTTTGTTTAACCACCACAGGCCACACTTTGGGCTGTCACTCTGGTGGGCCTGGGTCCAACTGCTGATGTGCAATGAACAATATCTACATTTGTATAAATGCCAGCTTTTTTCATTAACAAAGAGGTAGTTTATATGGTGAAAAGTCACAAAATCACAAACATCTTCTCTAGGATGCAAGGCAACTTCTCTAACTTCAGTTTGATTTGACGTGCTCCATAACAGCTCTGTTTCAGATGTTACATGTGTCACCAAGTAGAAGTAAATGTACTTTCTAAATATACCTATCTATATAATTGCAGGAGAGATGCTGTAGCATACAAGTATCTCCTTATATGAAGGCACTGGAGACTGGCCAGTTATATTCAGTCACTATGATTATGGGAGAGATGCATCCCTCACTTTTATTTGGCCAGTTGACCACCCTCTGCCTCGTCTCAGATGAATCAACCCTCCTTAGGTCCTGAGTAACTTTTTTTCTGTAACTATAGCTGATGATTACCCCCTTTCTCCTAATAATTAGAATGTTTAAGAACCTCTCATATATTATTATCTTTTGGCTGCTATGAATACTTGCAAAGCTCAAATGTACAGTATTTATAGCTGAAGCTGTGATGTAATTTTCTAATACAAAGGGTACAGATTCATAATTCCCCCAGGATATATATCTGTATTTGAGTGTGTGTGTGTGTGTGTGTGTGTGTGTGTGTGTATGCGTGCGCGCGCACACACACACACATACGCGCACACTCACATGCATATACGGTATGTTTTGATGAGTCCCAGATTCAAATTTCCAAACTGACCACTTTGAGTCAGTCTTTATTCCTCAATCAATCTACTTCAAGTAATAGGGTTTTTGCACATAGCTGGATGTGTTAAATTTAAATTTACCGACAAAGAAATAAAGAGGACTAGTATACCGTATTTTTTGGAGTATAAGACGCACCTTTTTCCTCCCTAAAAGTGGCTGAAAATTTGGGTGCGTCTTATACTCTGAATGTAGCTTTTCGGAGCTTTTTTTCCAGCCCTAACTAGGTGCTAACGATCTTCCCAGCTCTTACCTTGCAGGCTTTTTCATTGTTACTCTCTCCAAAGAATGTTTTTCCAGCCCTAAGTCTTTGCAGGGTTTTTTTCATTGCTCTACTTGCTCCGAAAAAGTTTTTTTCTAGCCCTAACCAGGTGCTAATGATCTTCCCAGCTCTTACTGGCTTGCAGGCTCTTTCATTGTTACTCTCTCCAAAGAAGGTTTTTTCAGCCCTAAGTTTTTCAGCCCTAAGCAGGGTTTTTTTTCATTGCTCTACTTGCTCCGAAAAAGTTTTTTTTCTAGCCCTAACCAGGTGCTAATGATCTTCCCAGCTCTTACTGGCTATAGGCTCTTTCATTGTTACTCTCTCTGAAGAAGGTTTTTCCAGCCCTAAGTCTTTCAGGGTTTTTTCTCATTGCTCTACTTGCTCCGAAAAAGTTTTTTTCTAGCCCTAACCAGGTGCTAATGATCTTCCCAGCTCTTACTGGCTTGCAGGCTCTTTCATTGTTACTCTCTCTGAATAAGGTTTTTTTAAGTCCTAACCAGGGGATAAAATAATGTGCTGAAGCTGACCAGACTAAGGACGTTAGCCAGATGAATACCTGGTAGGAAGATTTTTTTCCTATTTTCCTCCCCAAAAACTAAGGTGCGTCTTATACTCTGGTGCGTCTTATACTCCGAAAAATACGGTAGCTGTTTCAAGCTGTTTGGCTCTCTTCAGCTAGCCATATCCTTCTGGGATTCGAACCAGGCCGCTTGCATATTAGGCAAATGTATTAAGCTCTAGGCCATGGATTTTCCTTGCTTTGTCAGCTGTACCGGGGGGGCGGGCGGAGAGATTAAGTGTTCCCCATCAGCAGCATCATAAACTTCATTGTAAAGGGAACTAAATCATATGCCAACTTAAATCTATACTAAGAATAAAATGCGACATGAAACTTACCAGGAGTTGCATGTTGAAAGTGCAAATCTAGTGTCCTTGATTCTTTGGCACCCCAGACCTACTGATCACAAGAAAGCAGTGGGCTGTAGATAGAAAGATAAGTATTAATTCCTTATATCCCCTTAGACTCTCATTTTGCCCACTCTAGATCTAAGAGATTGCTGATCTGAAGTTGATTCCATCTGCTTTTCTTCTCATGTTAACAACATCTTTGATCCTTCTCCTGAGAGGATGTATTAGCTAGCATTATTCTTTGTTTATTCCTATAATGCATTTCCTGCAAATAAATCTCCTTTCTTTTATAGTTCTTTCTTTTATAAAATCTGCTTCACTAATCCTTCCTCAAGTTAGATTCCCACTCTCAGAAACACTCATAAACAGCTACATCCAATGCCACCAATCTAACATTAGTGAATTGATAGAGAGCCTAACTTTTAAAAAGTACCATAATTGCATAATTTTCAAACCTATAGCACAAAGCCTCCTAGTCAACAGTTGTTGTTGTTAATTGCAAAGTCATGTCCGACCCATCATGACCCCATGGACAATATTCCTCCAGGCCATTCCCCGGAGTCCATTTACACTCACGCCGACTGCTTCAATGACTCCATCCAGCCACCTCATTCTCTGTCGTCCCCCTTCTTCTTTTGCCCTCAATCTTTTCCAGCATTGGGCTCTTCTCCAGTGAGTCCTTCTTTCTCATTAGGTGGACAAAGTACTTGGGTTTCATCTTCAGGATCTGGCCTTCTAAAGAGCAGTCAGGGTTGATCTCCTCTAGGACTGACCGGTTTGATCGCCTTGTAGTCCAAGGGACTCACAGGAGTCTTCTCCAGCACCATAGTTCAAAGGCCTCAATTCTTTGGTGCTCAGCCTTTCTTATGATCCAACTTTCACAGCCATACATTGCAACTGGGAAAACCATAGCCTTGACTATACACACTTTTGTTGGCAGGGTGATGTCTCTGCTTTTTAGTATGCTGTCTAGGTTTGCCATAGTTTTCCTCCCCAGGAGCAAGCGTCTTTTAATTTCTTGGCTTCAGTCCCCATCTGCGGTGATCTTGCAGCCCAGGAAAATAAAATCTGTCACTACCTCCATTTCTTCCCAACAGTACTGTAGTACTTTTTTCATTCAGAATAATGAGATATCAGAAAGATGAGATTGGGGATAGGCAGCTTTAGGATTTGCAGACGTTGTTGAATTGTAAATCACAGCATCTGTTATCTTTGCCTATATTATTTCAGTTGACCTGTGTTATTAGTCAGCAATATGTGGAACATCGTATTTTTTCCATACTTATGTGGTCCAGTTCTACATAGCATCATTCTTCTCATTCTTTGGGAACTTCCTAAATAAATTTCCTCCATATAGAATAATGAGCTAGGTGGGATATTAATGTGGTCCAGCAGGATGTTCATTATGTTTTATAAGATCTTAGCAAATTTCTACATATCTTTATCAACAGCTCAGAAAGGAGTTGAGATTTTAAGTATCAATTAGGGACTGATTTGCATATTCAGAGACAGGCTTTTGCATGCTGAAAACCTGAATGCCTGGATATAATATGATGTATTCCACCATATTTGTGACACTTAATTTATCTCATGCCTCCTCAATGCTTTTTGCAATTTTTAAGCTAATAGGGATGGGCAAAAATTCATATTATTCATTATTTGATATCATTTGGTGGGGGGAATCTGAGATAAATAAAAAATGGAAAGTCAGAGAAACAATAAAATTGACCCATTCTTAATTGTTTCTTTCCATGGCCAGTACTTGGACAATTGAGTCAATGGTGCTTTGAGTTTACCTATTTATTTTTCCAATGGTCTATGACACATAATCACCTGAGTAAAATAAATAATGGTTCTATGAGAGAAGAATGCCATCTGCTGGATAATTTCCTTCTTCTTGGTAACAGTCCATGGTTCCATTTTCCTTATAGGAGGGTGAGTCAAAGAGTAATGCCATTTTCTTTAGGCCAGGTATAATTACCAACACAGGAACATGTAGCATACATCAAAATGAAGCTGGTCCTCTGCGGATCACATCCCTACTTCTCAACACAGTCACCGTTTCTCTCAATAGCAATGTTCCACCTTTGAATGAGAGCATGTATCCCTGCCTCATAAAATTTTGTTGACTGTTCTTTGAGCCACTTCTTCACTGCAGTTTTCACTTCCTCGTCACTGGAATAATAATCCTCCATACTCACCAGATTTAGCGCCTTCAGACTATCATCTCTTCGACCCCATGAAAGAGGGTTTGAGAGGCAAACATTATTCCAGTGATGAGGAAGTGAAAACTGCAGTGAAGATGGATAGAGATGGGGTGGAGTGCCTGGGATTAACCTAATTGGCCAACATGACCTGGGACTTTTGGGGAGGGAATTATTTCCATTTTAATTATACTGAAACTGCAGGAAATATTTAGAGTTGGTTTTACATTTAATTGTGCTGATATGATGTACCCAATAAAGAAGTTCTTTGACAGAGATCTGAGTCTCGGAGTTCTGATTTGCTTGGGCTCATTAGTCAGAACCGTGACAGTGGGTGCTTGGTGCTCTCTGAGCTTGGTTATTTTCTTGCAAAAATGTCATTACCAAACTAGGTAACATTATCAGTGTTATTAAGGGAGTAGTGTTTGGGTTAGTTATTTGACCTGCAGTGTTGGTGGTAATCAGCTAGGTGGTTTCTTGATTGGGCTGTTTATTGCTTGCTTGCTTGTTTGAGTTGGCAGTTCCTTGATTGGGGTATTGCTTGCTTCTTGTTTGTTAGTCTAGTGTTAACCTTGGTGTTAATATCTGCTCATCTGAATGTTGATTGCTGGATGAGGAGGTGTTTAGGTCTCTTTGTTTCCTTTTTGGCTTTTTGATTGTCTCTTTTGAATTATATGCAGATGTTGCTTATCTCTATGTGCCTATGATGACCAATTTGTCTGAGTGCCAGGCTTCCAGGAATTCTCTAGTGTTTTGGGACTTGGATTTATGTAGAATATATACTGTATATATCTCAGAACAACAGCTTAAGCAGCGCTTGAAGTATGCTTTTAGTACTTGGGAGAATTAAAAACTCTCAACTAATGGATAGAAGGAAGGAAGACAAGACAGTCAGATGGACATGACTGTTGAAAAAATACTTATTATGGAGAATATCTGCCTGCCTTGAAATTCTACCAATGGAAATTAAATAGTTAAGGAGAGGCAGTCCAATTCAACAAGACTTTTTTGTCAAGTATATTTGAACATACTATTTCCTATTTTTCTTCCTTTTTTGAACCGGAGTGCTTATTAAATGTGTTAATTTAGCTTTGTTAATTTGCATTCCTACAGTTATTATCTCCCCCCTCTCTCCAATGAAGCTCCAGTTTGCCAATTTTTAAAGTCATTCATAAGACTGAAGAGAGATGCAGCTGTTCTGCTATGCTTGGAACTTCTGGTATGTTTGCAAATGTTATTTTGTTTATGTTAACTAAGATCTGTTAATTACCTTAATTAACCTGCTGAGCACTTTAATTTATGTATGATCTAATGACGGCCGAGCCTTTCCTCTCCCCATCTTGGGTAGGAATACATTTTAACAAAATTACTTTTTTTCTATATGAAATTGAGTTTGCAGCCCTCTCTATTATACTCCCATTACAGGTTCCACAGCACTCTTTTTTTTAATGCTTATGAGGCTTTTCCCTCAACTTTCTTTACAATAGTGAAGAGAAGTAATACACTATCTTGGTTATATGTGTACATCTTAACCCATGTGAATGAGGGATAAGTTTTTTTGGAATTCTGCAACAGTTGCATATAGACTAGACTAGACTAGACTAGACTAGACTAGACTAGACTAGACTAGACTAGACTAGACTAGACCAGACCAGACCAGACCAGACCAGACCAGACCAGACCAGACCAGACCAGACCAGACCAGACCAGACCAGACCAGACCAGAATAGAATAGAATAGAATAGAATAGAATAGAATAGAATAGAATAGAATAGAATAGAATAGAATAGAATAGAATTTTATTGGCCAAGTGTGATTGGACACACAAGGAATTTGACTTGGTGCATATGCTCTCAGTGTACATAAAAGAAAAGATACGTTCATCAAGAATCATATAGTAGAACACTTAATGATACTTAATGATAATCATAAGGTACAACACTTAATGATTTATGGGCATGTGGAAGTTGCACCACAAATCCTGCTGGATCGGGTTTAGTTAACACCTAAGCAATCCCATGCTAGGTGGGTTTGCTTAAGCAAGAAAGACTTGAAAGATGCTCAAATCCTCTTATTTTACCCCATTGCAAGATTTGGTACAGCGCTATGAAGGAGCTCTTATCCATTCTAGCTTAGATATTACAAGGTTTATTTTTTTTATATTAGCTTTAATTGAGACACGCTTATATTCTGCAGAATTATGTTTTTATGATTTTGAGAACAAAGTGACACTTTTTGGAGAATTCTTGGATTCTCCAAAATCCAGAAATCCAAAATTTTTAGATTTTGAAAGGCCATATTTCTAACGTTATTCCTTCAGTTGGCCATGTTGTTCCAACTACATTGTAGCATAAATGTTGTAGTTCAACGCATTTTGCAACCAAGCACAAAGGTTGTATTTTACAATCAATGTTTTGCATTTGACACTATATATATTTATATGTGAATGTTTTGACATAACTATGTGGAGGTGACTATAAGATTATAGGTGAGTTATTTCCAAGCAACGAAGGCTGGTTTGGCATAATATAACTGTTCAGAATTAAGATTCCTGAAAGTAATCATGATTGCTCGCAGAAATAGGAATAATGCAATAAACCAGTCTCTATGAGGTGGGGTGGGGGGCTTACAAACTTGACAAATATGTATTCTATTCCACTCAAATGCAATTTTAAAAAATATTATTTTGTAGTAAAAATGTAAAATGCCCTAAGTCCAGAGGTGGGATTCAGCAAGTTCTGGCCAGTTCTGGAGAGCCGGTAACAGAAATTTTGAGTAGTTCAGAGAACCGGTAAATACCACCTCTGACTGGCCCTGCCCCCATCTATTCTCTGCCTCCCAAGTCCCAGCTGATCGGGAGGAAATGGGGATTTTGCAGTAAGCTTCCCCTGGAGTGGGGAGGGAATGGAGCATCCTTCCCCTGCCACGCCCACCAAGTCACGCCCACAGAACCGGTAGTAAAAAAATTTGAATCCCACCACTGCCTAAGTCTCAAAACTAGAAATATCAATGAGAGATTAACAAACCTCCACTGATGGGGTGGGGGTGGGGGTGGGGAAATCATGATTTGTTAATGAGAAGACAACAAGTTTTAAATATCTTCATAATGTTATTCTTTGTGACTGAACCAAGATTAGGAATCCATCCCCATACCTCCTCCATTCACACAAAGAAAAGGGGTGATAGGAAACAGCTACAATTTTACACATATAGGTGTTGATCACAAAAGAGAAAGAAATAGCTTGATGAACCAGCAATTTCCTGCAGTGTTATCCAAGGCCCCTTACTTCCCTGGAGCTGCCTTGCAAACAGGTACTGCAACAGGGAAGGTTCAGAGAGCAGGAATCAGACTGCCTGCACGGAGCACCAGTTCATTCCCCCACCCCAGTGAAGTGGTACCTATTTTATCTACTTGCATGGAACGTGCTTTTGAACTCTTAGGTGGACTAAAGCTGAGGTGAGTGATGGGAGCTCACCCCGACACGCAGTACTAGGACTCAAACTTCTGGAGCAAAAATCACCTCCAACATCATTAAGACACTGAGCCATTGGTGATGATTCACCATAAAATGGTTCATCATTTATATTCCTAAAACTAACTACAAAAAATAGAGACTTTAGATCACGGATATCAAACTTGCAGCGTCATGTTGCCGTCACGTGATGTTTCACAATATTTTTCCTTTTGCGGAGCTGGGGTGGGCGTGGCCTGCTCATAACGCATCTGGCCCACGGGCCAGCCTGGAAACAGCAAAGGACCAACCTCCAGTGTCTCTGCCAGTGAAAATAGAGCTCGGGGGGGGGCTCATGTGGGGCCCCTGCGCCCCATTTTCAGCTGTGATGGCCTCCTGCAGCCCTCTGCCAGCAAAAAGAAGGAAGAAGAAAGGAGAATGAAGAGGGAAGGAAAAGGAAGGAAGGAAGGAAGGAAGGAAGGAAGGAAGGAAGGAAGGAAGGAAGGAAGGAAGGAAGGAAGGAAGGAAATTATAATGTGTGGGAGGGTCTCAGGGAAGTCCTGCCTTAGCACTTGGCCACCACAGGTGCCCCCGACATGAGTGATGTTGAGATGGCCATGCCCACAATGATCACGCCTTCCCCAGCCATGCCCCCCCCAGGCCAGTAGTGAGTTCTAAAACCCTTTTCTACCAGTTCACGCTTGTGCATGCACGTGCGTGCAACGCTTCTGTGCATGCGCAGAAGCATCCCGGCCAGGTGGGCAGAGCATCCCTGGCGGATGGGCGGAGCATCCCGCCGCCAGCGCTACCGGTTCACAGAACCGGGCCGAACCGGGAGCAACCCACCTCTGCCCCAGGCCCTCCAAGGTCAAACACAACCCTGATGTGGCCCTCAATGAAATTGAGTTTGACACCCCTGATGTAGATCCTTCTCCTTCTATGCTTATATTAAATACCTTTCTCATTATAGCATCATTTCTGCCAAGAAAAAGGGAGCAGGTCAAAGCACGTATCCTCACATGTATTGCAGGAATTGCAAGGCAATTCTTTAAATGCAGTTGATTGAAATGTATGAAGGTACATTTTCATCAGCTGTACCTTCCTTGAGATATCTTCAACTGCTGGCTATGTGTCAGGACTCCCTCCCCCCTATTTATTTCTTACCTGAGAGACCCAATCAAGTGAACCTCCATCTACCCTTCTGCTGCTTTGAGCTGCTTTCTTTTATTAATTTACAACCGTTATTATGCCATTAGGTTTCAGAATGTAATTTTAATATGTAGGTCAAACAAAAATAGGAACCAAACACATGTTCAAATGCCTGGCAATTGCAATTTTCTAAGAGAGGTTAGTACCAAAGAACAGGCAACAGTAAAAACAAACCAGAAACAAAGTTGGAAAGAAAATGTTGAGGAATAAACTTTTGTATCACTATACAAGTTTTTGTATAGATGTCTTTCTCATTTATTTCTTTGGCAAACACAGATATTTTCCTCTAATGGCATTCCAGTGGTCATAGCTTGGAGCAAGTAGAAGTGTAAGTGGATGGTCTCATTCCTGCTTTTCTAGAACTACAATCAACACTTTCGGGTGTGTCCAAAAATGCAATAGCAGCTTTTCTAATTGATATAATATTTCCACTACATATATCAATCATTTATTCTGCATTGAGATTGAAGTTTTCCAACCACTATGCAAGGCAGACCACCCATATAGCTCTATAGATTTCCATGTTCAAAGGTGTTTTTGGATTTAGCTCACTAGGGAAGGATGCAACTCAGTTTGGATCATCCAATGTTTCCATCCATGATTCATTGGGATTGTGCTTCACATTGTTGATCCTCTTTCATTTCAAAACGGTTCTTAGGCTGAGTTTGACAGCTTTTCTGGGATAAGCCACTGGAAATGAGAGCTGAAATGATGTTCTTTCTCATGACTTAATGTAGTGATGCCTTAAGAAGTATGAAAGAGAAGCTGAGCATCTTCAGTAATGTCTCAAAGGTGCTTCTTCAAAAGGTAACTGGACATTGTTTTCCTTGAAGACGTTTTGCTTCTCATCCAAGAGGCTTCTTCAGTCAGAACTGAAGCTTCTTGGATGAAAAGCAAAACATCTTCAGGAAAGAACAAAGTCCAGTTGCCTTTTGAAAAAGCAACCTTTGGGACAACCATGACCTGGATGACTGAGAATCTCCATAGACATCAGTACATAATCTTGCTACAGTCACCATAACATTGGACTTTCTCAAGCCAATATGGCCAAATGATCAAGAAGAATTCCCAAATGAGTTCAGGTTGACAAACACTTAAATATGAGCCAGCAGTGTGCAGCAGCAGCCAAAAAAGATAATACAATCCTTGATTGTATGAACAGAGGCATAGAATCAAAATCACATGAAATACTAGTACCACTTTATTAAGCCTTAGTAAGGCCACACCTGGAATACTGCATTCAGTTTTGGTCACCACACTACAAAAAAATATGTTGAGACTTTGGAAAAAATGCAAAGAAGAGCAACTAAGACAATTAAAGGTCTGGAGATTAGAGACAAGGTGGCGCAGCGGTTAGAAGCAGTACTGCAGGCCACTTTAGCTGACTGTGATCCGCAGGTCAGCGGTTCAAATCTCACCGGCTCAAGGTTGACTCAGCCTTCCGTCCTTCCAAGGTAGGTAAAATGAGGACCCAGATTGTTGGGGGCAATATAAATATACATTGCTTACTGGTGTAAATCGCTTAGAGAGTGCTTGCACTGTGAGGCGGTATATACATCTCACAAATAAATAAATAAATAAATAAAAGATATGACGAACGGTTGCAGGATTTGGGTTTGGCTAGTCTAGAGAAAAGAAGGATTAGGGGGGACATGATAGCACTATTCCAGTATTTGAGGGGCTGGCACAAAGAGGTCGGGGTCAACTTATTTTCCAAAGAAGGTCAAGAAACAATGGATAGAAACTAGTCAAGGAGAGAAGCAACCTAGAATTAAGAAGAAACTTCCTAACAGTGAGGACAATTAACCAGTGGAACAGCTGGAAGACCAAACCCTAATTGGAAGACTGGAAGACCAATCAACCTCTGATTGATTGATTGATTGATTGATTGATTGATTGATTGATTGATTGATTGATTGATTCCATGGTCAATAGAAGTGAATGTGGGAAAACACACTGCATAAAAATTATTGATTTTTTAAATTTTTAAATTTTATTTGTACTTTCAAGTCAGTGTTGATTCCTGAGGACTGTCTGCAACAGCCTTACAGTTTTCTTGGCAAGATTTCAGAAGTGGTTTGCCATTAGAAGAATTTTTTGTCATTGTATTTTTTAGAGAAAATGATAAGTTATTAAAGGAAAGTGTTAAATTTGCAAAAGAGTTTATGAGAGGAGATAAAGAGAAAATGATAAGAAATTAATTTGTGGGATGTTATTTAAAGGGATTAAAGATCAAGATTCTCAATATGTTGTTTTTGGTAGATTTTAGTGGAATTTTTCTTGATTCAGTTTGAATGACAAGGCTTTAAAATTCTGTTTACAGATATGAAATATGAAATAGGGGAAGGAGGGTTTTTTGTTGCATTTTTAGAGAAAATGATGTTGCTATGTACAGGAAATGAATATGAAATTGATTTATTTGTTTGTTTAAGGTTAACATATATATTTCTATTAACTCCTAATGGACTTTTGCTGATAAACATAATAATGAGGCTTTATTATTTGTTAATAAATAAAAGATGAGATATAGGAGGAAGATATTTTTGTTTAAATGTTAGAAAAGGTGATCAGTTACTGAAATTATTCTTGTCTCAATAAAGGGGGAAATCATTTCTTCATATTTATTCTTTTGCTTTCCCCCTTCTTTTTTTCTATGTGCGTGCATGTGTGCGTGTGTGCGTGTGTGTGCGTGTATATGTGTGTGTGTGTGTGTGTGTAACATTTTTTGCTGATAAATGAAAATAAAGGGAGACTATTATAGATCTATTTCGAGCTATTTTGCTCTCGTCAGACAGCCATAACCTTAGTGGGATTTGAACCTGGGCAGTCTGCTTGTAAGGCAGCAGTTTTAACCTCTAGGCCACAAGATTCTCTTCCCTATCAGCTCTTCACCAGGAAAGGGTTATAATTTTTTTTTCTGTCGAGTCATATATGATCTGTATTTGTTTTTTTCTTCTGAGTTTTAAAATGTAATAAACCTTTTTATTGTTTTTAAAGGGAAATAGTTTGCCATTGCCTACTTTCTAGGGCCGAGAGAGAGAGTGATAGGCCCAAAGTCATCCAGTTGGCTTTGTGTCTAAGGTAGGACTAGAACTTACAGTCTCCTGATTTTAGCCTGATGCATTAACCACTACACCAAACTGGCTCCTGCATGGATTTTAGACCTTTCTTAATGTATAGGAGAACAAGCATACCAAAATTCACACTTTTCAGAATTCTGGACTCAAAATACACAAATAAACTAATCTAACTTATTTAATCATGCAGATTTTATTCAAACACATGCAAATTTTTCCCCATTCTACTGAGGGAAAAAAATGCTTGCAAAAAATACCCACACGGAAAGCAAAACAAATTGGCAAAATGAGATAGTGACCCCCAAAAAGAAAGAGATCTAATTTCCCATCCTTAATCAGTTGAATCTCAAAACCATTCAGAGATCTGTGAGCACCAGTAGTGCTACCAACCTGTCCCTCAACCCATTCGTTTGCCATTATGTCATCCATCAAAGTAGTCAAAATTGCTTCTATCCCAGACAGTCAATATTGTCCCAAACTACAAGGGATTGAAATGTTACCAAATCCATTTCACATAGGAAATGTAGAGGTAAAAGAAAGAAAGAATCTATTCAACGTTCTCTGTATTGGTTAACATTTTATTACATCATGTATACATGTTGGGCTTTTCATAACATTTACTCTACTGCAGATTTAACTTTTATTTTCAGAATCAACATATAACTTTTTAATTTGGTTTTCTGGATCAGAATTCAAATAATAACAAACCAGTAGGTAAATCACTGAGGTCTACTAAACCTACATTCAGTGAAATAAGAGGTATACTGTTACCTATTGTTCTAGGTTCCATTTTTATTACATAGGTTTTTGTAAAAAAAAGTTTGAATGTATTTGCTCACTGTATAGAGATATATTTATTGAGCAACATAAAAGTACAGTTAATCAATCAATAATACCATATGGTGATTCTACTCCATTTTGTTAGTGAATAGTCTTTGGCAGATTCTACACAAATTTATTTTCAGGAAGCTATTTTTTGTAATACCAAGACAAATTATGGAATTTGCCACAATATATAATGATAGCCACCATTATAGATGGCTTTAAAAGTGGATAATACACTTTTGAGTATCTGAGACTGCTATATATATATATATTTACTATAGTTTACTATACTACACATATAAGAGAGAGAGAGAGATGCATATTACATGAGAAACAACATGCTTCTTAACATCAGAGGTGGAGCTCTTGCCTCACAATCAGGAGGTTGTGAGTTCGATCCTAGGTAGAGGCAGATGTAGGGTCTCCTGCTTGGGCAGGGGGTTGGACTAGATGACCTGCAAGGTCCCTTCCAATTCTGTTAATCTGTAAATCACTTCCTGAGAAACAATAGCAACTTTGGTTCTCATTCACTTGCTGGGTTGCAACTTTAGTTCTCTTTCTGGAGCCATAGTGGTACAGTGGTACATAGAATGCAGATCGCAGGCTAACTCTGCCCACAGCCAGGAGTTTGGTCCTGACCAGCTCCAAGTAGGTTCAGCCTTCCATTCTTCCAAGGTCAGTAAAAATGAGGACCCAGATTGTTGGGAGCAATACACTGATATTTGCAAACCACTGAGAAAATGCTACAAGTGCTATTGATATTAGTTGTAACCGAAGTCTTTGTCTTGCATTAGCTTGCAATAGTTCCTGCCTTCACAGAGGGACCTAGCATGTTACAGTCATGGGGTCACAAAGAGTTGGGCACAACTTAGCAACTGGACAACAACAAAGATAGACCAATCCTCCATTCTCTCCCCCATCCCCTCTGTCTTTACATAGGTTGGTTTCTCAATCTCCTCTCCCTTTTTTTCTTTGTTCTTTTACACACACACACACACACTTCCTGTTCTGGTTTTTTTAATCTTTCTTTCCACTGAACTGCTTTCTCCAAAAGCTAAGATATATATCCCCAATTCCTACTTATCCAGAGTTCTCTGTCTTTCTCTCAAGCAAAAAGAAAGAGAGAGATCTTGAGAGAGGGAAAGGGAGTGAGTGAGAGGGAGAGGGAGAGCAGGAGAGGGAGAGAGAGAATGAGAGAGAGAGAGAGAGAGAGAGAGAGAGAGAGAGAGAGAGAGAGAGAGAGAGAGAGAGAGAGAGAGAGAGAGAGAGAGAGAGAGAGAGAGAGATTTTGTGCAAAGCATAAAAACTGCAGTGTGCATTCCATGCCAACACTAGCCCCCCCTCCCCAGGGATTATTCAATGCTGCTTCCCTCTGTATTGCTCAGATTCTATTTCCACAATTGCCATGGGCACCATCGTTTCTATTTCCCATTAACATGTTTTCATAAGACTCTACCTCACAGCTGAGTTGAAGTCCTTGACCGCACAGAAAACTAAACCGGTATGAAATTTGTTCCCTTCTTTAGTAATGTCTGTCCTGTAGGCAAGATGATAACAAATGATTCTGCCCTTGCTTCAATTGTACAGGCTCTATTAAATACAGGGATTGGCCCTCAAGTTTTATTTCTGTGTGCTTCCATCAAATGTCACCTGCTATGAGGAAAACAACAAACAATTAGTTTCCTGGACATAATAATGATAATGGGGCTGGAGAAGGAGGCAGATTTTGACTCATTGTTATAGTTACTCTTTCAATTCAATCATCTGTCAAAACACTCTGATTTGGCACAGCTGTTTTGGATAAGTATCTTCAAGGAAGCCTGATCATCTATTGATATCAGAGGATAATTGGTCTCTCTTGGACAGGTATTCCTGGAATAGCATTAACACAGGTCTACAAGTTGTCCAATGTTGTCAGCAAATCCAGGTTCTGTTTATACCAAACATAGCAGAGGAAAGAAAGCTGATTACTGGGCTCATTTTGAAAATAAGCAAGGCATGTTATAGCAATAGCAATAGCACTTAGACTTATATACCGCTTCATAGTGCTTTACAGCCCTCTCTAAGCGGTTTACAGAGTTCAGCATATTGCCCCCAACAATCTGGGTCCTCATTTTATCAATCTCAGAAGGATGGAAGGCTGAGTCAACCTTGAGCCGGTGAGATTTGAACAGCTGAACTGCTGAACTGCAGTGCTGCATTTTAACCACTGCGCCACCTCGGCTCTTATAGAAGATGGCTAGAACCAAGGTCAAAAGTAGCCAAACCATGCACTTAAGAACCTAAGCAGTATCTGCTGTAATGGACTTGTGGCCCATCTAAATCCAGGAATGGCTCATCAACTGTACATGGAAGCCAGTAGTCTCCCAGTAGATGGCCTTCAAAAGTAATCGCAGATACAGGGAGAGTTATACCAATAGCAATAGCACTTAGACTTATATACCGCTTCATAATGCTTTACAGCCCTCTCTAAGCGGTTTACAGAGTTCAGCATATTGCCCCCAACAATCTGGGTCCTCATTTTACCCACCTCGGAAGGATGGAAGGCTGAGTCAACCTTGAGCCGGTGAGATTTGAACAGCTGAACTGCTGAACTAGCAGTCAGCTGGAGTAGCCTGCAGTAGCTGCACTTTAACCACTTTGCCACCTCGGCTCCTACGCCATGAAACAACAGGAAAGTGAAAACTGATTTTATTTGAAGTTGTTGCCGGTATAGAGGAAGGGTGCCTTCGGGTCAGTCTTGATTTCTGAAACCACCTGGGTAAGTCCATGCAATTTTCTTGGCAGCATTTTCACAAGTGATTTGGTCTTGCCTTCCTTTTCCTAGGGCTGATAGAGAATTACTGTTCCATAGTTACTCAGCTGGCTTGATGTCTAAAGTTTCCTAGTTTGTAAAGTGCAGGCCTAAACCAATACATCAATCTGGCTCTCTAAAGACCAAGGGACCAGTGCAAAATAAGTGGGCTTCCCTGATGCTCCAAACAAAATTATTTATTTATTTGTTAAATTTATTTGCCGCCTCTCTCACCATGAGTCTAATGACAGACATTGCTCGAGGATCAAAGGCCAGACATATCTATACCGGTTTAAAGTTGCCAGCAGATTCTGGGCTGATTCCATCTTGAAAGGGTTCACCAGACTACAACACTGAACAAATGATCGGTGAAGGTCAACACATTGCACCTACAGCAAAATTGCAGTGGTTAATTGCACACTTGGAGGGAAAACACCACTTAAGGATTTTGAAGAGTTAAGGTTGATTTTAAGCTGCCCCCATATATGAGGGTGAAATGAAGGCAACCTAATAAGAACACAGCAAAAAAAAAAAGGTAACCAGGAGCATTCAGACCATGATTTAAGTGCAATTCGGGAAAACTGATCATGTTGTTCCTCCATAAAATCCAACCTCTTTCCCTGAAGATCATCACTTTTGAAGTCCATTTTTGTTCTGGGATCCATAGGTTTTAAACCCCCTTTAGTCCAGGGGCGGGTTCCTAATTTTTTTACTACCACTCTGTGGGCGTGGCTTATTTTGTGGGTGTGGCTTGCCGGCCATGTGACCGGGTGGGCATGGCTTCTCCGACTGCTGAAGGGAGGAGAACTGAGATAGGTCCTGCGGCCCATTCCCCCTCCCCTCAGCAGCTCGAGAAGCCTCGAATGTGCAAAAATGCCTAGGATCATCACCGCGTGTTCGTGGCTTCTCGGACTGCTGAAGGGAGGGGAATGGAGATAGCTCCTGCCGCCCGTTCTTTCAGCGTCTCACGTGCTCCCTCAGCCATCCTCCCCTGCTTGGACTCACTGTGGGGTAGGAAGGCAGCGCATGCGCAGTGCCGGAAGCTCGGCTTCTGGGCATGCGCAGAAGAAATATTTTTAATTGTTTTTTTTAAAATGGCGGTGCCTAGGCACCGGCAACCGATTGCACTGGTACTGTGACGTCACCAGCAGGCCGCTACCGGTGCTATAGAGTGGACCGCACCTATAGGAACCCACCACTGCTTTAGTCCATAGGGTTTAAATCCCCTTTAGTTCATTGGCATGCTGGGGCCTGCTGCGTAATCCCTTTCTAACAGGGCTAGAAGAGTCACTGGGAGTCAGGCAGTATATACATTTAGCAAATTATTATTCTTAAGAGAAATTTCTAAACTTGCATAAGATCTGCTTGGCGAAGCAAAACCTTGCTAGAATTTTAAAAGCATGTTTAAAAGCTCCCTCCTTTCCACAGTACAGATTATGATCTGTGTATGGTGAGGGGGAGGGAACTGCTTAGCTTCCCCCCTCCCCATGACAGGAATGAAGTAACATTGCTTTTGGCTAAATGCATTTAACCACATTCAAACCTGCGTGTGGTCTTGTCTTGTGATTTTCATATCAGAAAGCCCATCCAAGAGATCTGGTGTGTATGCGTGTGTGTATCCTCTCCCCAACAGGATCCACATAAATCTTACAAGTCAACAACATGCATTATGACGGAGCAAAAGGTGGTGAAATACAGTTATCTGCAGCCTGTCAAACACTTTATTCCATATATCTAATTTTTCAGACACATTGGGAAAGAAGAGGGAAATGCAAAACAGGCTCTGAAATAATGGGAAGACCAGGCAGCCCTCAGCTTCTGTATCCTCCACCCTCCCCTCCACACCTCCACCATCTGTGTTAAACAGAAATCTGCCTTTGACTGCAGCTGTCTTCTCTGTAGCTTTGATGACAGTTGAAAATATAAATGATTGATTTTTACCTATGCCAGGTGTGGTGGAACAAATGGGAGAGATGGCTGGTGGTTAGTCTGGAGATGCAGAAGAACGGACATGATTTGGCAAAAGTTGCCTACTGTTTGGGTGCTGATTTGAATTATGGTACCATGTTTCCCACCAAAATAGGACATCCCCTGATAATAAGCCCAGTCGGGCTTTTGAGTGCATGGCAATAAGGCCAAGTGCTTATTTCAGGGTTCAAAAAAATATAAGACAGGGTCTTATTTTCAGGGATAGGTAGAATACAGGTAGTCCTCAACTTACAACCATTTCTTTAGTGACCATTTGAAGTTACAATGATGCTGAAAAAAGTGACTTATGAGTGGTTTTCACATTTATAATCATTGCTGCATCCCATGATAACATGAACAAAATTCAGACACTTGACAACTGACTCATATTTCCATCGGTTGCAGTGTCCCGGGGCCACGTGATCAACTTTTGTGACCTTCTGATTAGCTAAGTCAATAGGGAACCCAGATTCACTTAGCAACCATGCCACTAACTTAACAGCTGCAGTGATTCACTTAACAGCTGTGTCAAAGAGGTCGTAAAATTAAGTTCACTTAATAACTATCTGACTTAGAAATTTTGGGCTCAATTGTGACCAAAGGTCCTATTACCTTCGGAAGTACCTATATGTTTGTCTACAATGACATTGCTGTCATCCCAGTAAAGTTGATTCACTATTATTTACTGGTTTGCTGAGCAGAGCATTGTTATATGGGCCTAAAGGGTCTCATGAGTGTAGACAAAAAGGAGCAATGTACATCAAGAGATGGAGTATTGGGGAGAGGGAGGCAGAGATGAATTATTTTTGTCAGTTTCTCAGTTTCTTTTCTCTTTTTCAAATCTAGAAAAAGTAGATGATTTGAAATTTTTTTCTTCACTTTCTGTCAATCCTTCAGGCCTTTTTGCTCCAGCTCTTCTCAAAACAGTTTCTAAATAGTGCTGCAATAGGTCTCTGATTGAGTCAAAACAATACGTCCCCACCTCTCATTGCTCCATCAAAGTCCTCTGCCGCACATGCTGCCTCTTCATGCTTCCGTCTTCTAAGTCGTCCTGTCACGCCTCTGGATTGGCCTAAAAGACCAATTTCTTCGCAACGGGCTCAGGGGGCTTCCCCTTGCTATCTGGGGTGATCGCCTATCTTCCCCAGATGCACCGAGATTCCCCCCATTCACTCACTGGTCCCTCCAGGATCAGTTTTCGCCCGCGGGCCTCAAAAAGTCTCGAAAAACGGGATCGCAGCCTCCAGAGCTCCGTTGGCTGCTCTGCACCGGCGTAACGTCAAACCGGAAGTATTTTCCTTAGGGTGTTTTAACTGTAGGCTCCAAATTGCATTTTAGTGCATACACACTTTTCTTCACAACCTTGCCTGATATCAGAGGTGGCATTCAGCCGGTTCTGACTGGTTCACCCGAACTGGTAGCGGAAATCGCAGGTGGGTCCGCCCTGCCCACCCACCCCAGCTCTAAGCAGTGCTATTTAGGCACATTTTTGAGGCCGGGCACATGTGTGGAAGGCGCGCGAGCGAGCAAAGTCCATGCATGGAAGGGCATGTGCATGTGCAGAGGTGGCGCAAGTGAACGAAGTGAGCATGCGTGCACACGCGCACACCCATTTGCAAACCGGTAGGGAAGGTAAGTGAATACCACCCCTGCATGATATGTACAAGTAGTCTTATGGCCAGTCTCTTACCAACCAATCAAAGTTATGACAGACCTCCCCAGGGCGGGATTTGAAGTTCTGACAGATGTCCCACCCACCCCCACAGTCACATGATTGAATTTTGGGTGCTCGGCAACCTTCCCAGATTGATGGCCATTTGCAACATTCTTCAGTTACATGACCATGGTTTACTATCTTTCTTCTCTCTTTTTTTTGCCAGAAACTAACATTTACTTCCAGTTTCTGGTAAAAAAACACCCATTACAGATAATGAATTCACTTAACAACCATGGTGATTGCTTAATGACCCTATGTTCATTTAATGACTGTGGTGATTCATCACTGCAAAAATTATTGTAAAATCGGTCATGTGATGACCTGCTTAACCGGCATGGCTTATAATTATAATTCTGGGCTCAATCAGCAGTATGTCAAGGATTACCTGTGCTGGTTTATACAGCATTGTATTCTATTTTCAGAACTAAGCTTTTTTGTACATTTTTCCATCATATACTTATAAAACCCTTGACGCACTGTATTGCAAAATTCAACAGAGTGCAAATATGGAAAATTAAGTTTCAGGTTAGGCATTTGTTTAACAAGCTGACATTAAATAAGTTCATTCTAATGTGAATTAAACATAGTTCTTAAATCAGCATTAGCAGTTCCCTTCTAAATCTCCCACAATGATTCAAGGATCAAATGGCTGAGAAACCTTGGAGCAGTGAGCAGGGGAAATAAATATACAGTAAGAGTCCCAGAAGAGATGGGTTCTCACAGGAACTCCACGCCGCTCATATCTCTCTTTCGTTACTACAGCTGGTCCTCAATTAGCAACTATAATTGGGACCTGCAACTCTATTACTAAGTGAAGCATTGTGTGATCATGATGGACTTACAATCATCACTTGATAGGATGCTGTATTGAAGTCCCACTGAACTCTACATGAGTGGATATAGCAATAGCACTTAGACTTATATACCGCTTCATAGTGCTTTACAGCCCTCTCTAAGTGGCTTACAGAGTCAGCATATTGCTCCCAACAATCTGGGTGCTCATTTTACCCACCTCGGAAGGATGAGTCAACCTTGAGCCGGTGAGATTTGAACCGCCGAACTGCAGCTAGCAGTCAGCTGAAGTAGCTGGCAGTGCTGTACTCTAACCACTGCGCCACCTTGCATATGGAGGAACGGTTGTAACACAAGCCTACATTCATTCAGACATAGAAGATTCCTACTGAAAGTATTAATCTTAATACCATTCGCACTCTAAAGACAATCAATACTTAAATACAGATAGTTCTTGACTTATGACCATTCATTTAGGGACCATTCAAAGTTACAATTGCACTAAAAATGGCCTATGACCATTTTTCACACTTATGGCTGTTGTAGCATCCCCATGATCACACAATCAAAATTCAGATGCTTGGCAACTGGTTATGCCAGTTAGTTATGAACCAGTTATGAACCATAGTTAGGGTTGGACTAGAAGATCTCCAAAGTCCCTTCCAACTCTGTTATTGCTATTCTCTTATTCAGTGTCACGGGGTAATGTGCAGCAGTGGGTTGCTCCCGGTTCGGCCCGGTTCTTAGAACCGGTAGCACCGGTGGTGGAAGGCTCCGCCCACCCACCCGGAACTCTTCTGCGCATGCGCGAACCAGTAGTAAAGGGTTTTAGAACCCACTACTGGTCGTATGATAGCCTTTTGCGACCTTCTGACAAGCAAAGTCAATGGGGAATCCAGATTCATTTAACAACCATGCTGCTCACTTAAGAATTGCAGTGATTCACTTAACTGTGGCAAGAAAGGTGGTAAAATGGGGCAAAATTCACTTTACACATGTCTTGGTTAGAAATTTTGGGCTCAATTGTGGTCGTAAGTCGAGGACTACCTGTAACCATTTTTCAGCTGTGACTCCAGGTACCATGGGAGTTGAAATTAAACCCCCTGCTGTGTTTTTGTAGCGAAGATGGTCGCCAATGTTCCCTCTAACGTTGAAAATCACTGCGCTGCAGTTGGAAACTGCTGCGCGGCGTTTCAGCCTTCGATCTTGCTCGCCTGGGGAGGCAAGAGTTAAAGCCTCCACCTCTCTTCATTGAAGGCTCCTTTCCCCCACCCCCCACCCACCCCGATTGGCTGGTGATCAATGTTCCCTCTGACATAAGAAAACACCGGGGCAGCAGTTGGAAACTGGTGCGCGGCATTTTCTTATCACGTGCGCAGCCGCGTAGCCGCACAGCTTAGAGGGAACATTGATGGTCGCATGTTCCATCTGTTAACAGTAACGCCCCAAAGGTGCTTTTTCAAGAGGCAACTGGACTTTCTGGCATGTCCAGTTGCCTCTTGGAAAAAGCACCTTTGGGACAACCATGGCCTGGATGTCTGAGAATCTCCATAGACATGTTAACAGCAACCTATTTTGCATTGCTGATCTGAGAGATCACTTGTGCAATAGAACCTCCAGCAATGGAGTATTCACAGCTCCAGAAGGTGAGTTATTTTATTGATTAATGATTCCCATCATCAGAAAATTTCTCCTTACTTTTAGTTAAGATCTCTCTTCACCGTCTCAAAGTTGACTCAGCCTTCCATCCTTCCGAGGTAGGTAAAATGAGGACCCAGATTGTTGGGGGCAATATAAATATACATTGCTTAATGCTGTAAACCGCTTAGAGAGTGCTTGCACTGTGAGGCGGTATATAAGTCTCACTAATAAAATAAATAAAATAAACAAGCTTCCATGAGTTCGATCCTAGATAGAGGCAGATGTAGGGTCTCCTGCTTGGTCAGGGGGTTGGACTAGATGACCTGCAAGGTCCCTTCCAACTCTGTTAATCTGTCATCCATTACTTCTTGTCATACCCTCTGAAGGGAAGAATGGGTGAGCATCAGTGGTGGGTTGCTTCTAATTCGGACTGGTTCTTAGAATCGGTAGCGGCGGTGGCGGGAGGCTCCGCCCACCCACCCGGGACGCTTTTGCACATGTGCGTGTGTGTGTAGCGGTGGCAAACGAATTCAGAACCCACCACTGGTGAGCATCCTAAAAACTATAGGAATCCACAGGTTGCTCTCTCGCTTGCATTTCCTTTTGTCCATTTATCCATTCAAATTTATCCATTTTCAGAAAGTTCCAGCCCAAATTTTGTGATGCTGCTGGTGTTCCATTTCAGGACTGAACAAACCAGCCCGGTCTCTTCCTTCTGCTCACTTTTGCTTTTTTATCCTTTAAAAAATATCTTATATAAATCACTCCTTGGCAAAGAAGGAGGATGGCTGACCTGGCAAAGGAGCAGAATTCTTTATTTTGATTTCCTCATTTCTCAGGGGCACCTTTGATAGAGATTTTTGCACACAAGGGGAAATGTGGGATTTAGTAAATAGAAGAGAGGTGAGAATGTAAGTGATTTTTGGCAGGGCCTCCTTTGCAAATGTTAGTTTTCTCCCTGCCCGGGGTGTGCAATCCTAAGTGAATCAGCTCTTTTGTATTTTATTTGGTCGCCGACTTAATACTGTGCTGTACACTGTCTAAAGTCTTAAGATTAAAATGATATATATTCAGTAGAGGAACTAAAATAATCCCCACCAGCTGGAATACAGGCAAGAAAAGCTGTTCATCTCTCAAAGAAGTTTGAATTAGCTGTAAAGTCTTCTCCTGAAAATAGAAATGTTTTTGCAGAAGTGAAGACATGCTGCAGCATCGCCAAAGTAAGGGTGTAAAGCGATAGCATTCGAGGAAAACGTATTATTCTCTAGAACCTACAGTAAGTTAAACAACTTTGGGGTTGGATGGGAGGGAAAAAGACAACTGTGAAAAAAATAATCAAGCCAACTGCTTGTTACAATTTTGGTCGACAGCTGTTTCTGCATCCTCCACTGTTTTTTATATATTTTTTAAAGAAATCCTTCTTCCAAAATCGGAAAGAAGTATTCCTTTTGGAACACAGCGTCTCCCGAAATATATGAGGATCGTCTGTGTGTGTGTGTCTGTGTGTGTGTGTCTGTGTGTGTGTGTGTCTCTGTGTGTGTGTGTCTGTGTGTGTGCCTGTGCCTGTGTCTGTGTGCATGGCTTAGTTGTTGTTTCTATTTTCATTCAATCTTCTTTTTGCCAAAAGCACAGAGTTTACTTTATTTTTTTCCCCTCGGATAGATTTGAAAATATATTTGAGTGGACAATTAAAGCCCCCCTTCTCTTGTGAAGAAACACACACACACACACACACACACACACACACACACACACACACACACACACACATCACTGAAGTCCTCCCCTTCAATGATAAGTTTTCCGTTTAGGACTAAGCAAGCAGGAGGCAGTTCCATCAACGCTGCCTCAAACGCTCCTCTTTTGCACCTCTTTCGTAAAGCATAAATATGGACGGGGTCCAGTTTTCTCATTCTGTAGAGTTTTTGGCTGGAGGAACCCGGTATGGAAGTCATTTCCCTTGTAGGTGCAGTAGCTGCTTTTCACAGACTCAACAAAGACATGAAATATCATTAACATCTGATTCTGAAAGCCTGACAACCACTTCTTTGTTTTAACACAGCCATCCGGGGAAAGCTGTTACATATTACTATATCGCTAGCAAAATTGTACTTGTTGGACTGCAAGAGAGGCCGTGGAAGGTTTTGCTCATTTGTGCTGGCACAGGCATCTCTTGAATACGACTATTGTTTTTCCCAAGGCTTCAATCCTGCTCCACTGAAATCTTGGGAGTTTTGCTGTTGGCTTCAAGTGGAG
Source organism: Diadophis punctatus similis (assembly GCA_023053685.1). Taxonomy (NCBI): domain Eukaryota; kingdom Metazoa; phylum Chordata; class Lepidosauria; order Squamata; family Dipsadidae; genus Diadophis; species Diadophis punctatus. Next base: position 188,832,494 of record JALIGW010000003.1, read on the forward strand.
CAGAACTGCAGGAACCCCAGGGTGGGATTTCATTTTGTTTTTCGAGTTTAAGGAAAACAAACCACCCCACCACAACCACTCCACCTGAAGAATCAGCAACTTGGTCCCCTTCAGCATTATTTTCTGTGGATTCTGGAACTTGAGGTCCAACATATCTGGAGTGGAATATGCAAAACATGGCCAAGCAATGCTATTCTCTATCATGGCCTTTGGGCATGGGCTAACTAAGAGACTCCAGATGGGCTGTGTGCCACAACCAGCTCTGTTTTCCAACAAAGAAAAATGAATGAACCCCTCCAGAAGGTCTGCTGGAATGGCTATCGCTCCTGCTTCTGAACATTTCCTCTGTCACCTGAAGTAGTTGTTTACCTCCCCCTAATGAAAGGAACTGCTCTGTTTATCCATTTAGCTCAGCTATAGGCCATGTGGCAAAATGGTCAATAGAAGTTTGACATCTAGCTATGTCTATCATGGCTGCCATTCTGAGAAAGTGGAAGCCTTACCATGCAAGTCCTTTGAGGAAACAGCTCACAGAATGCATTCAGAACAGAGGTGGGTTCCTCCCAGTTCGGACCGGTTCTATAGAACCAGTAGTAACTTGGCGGCCTGGGTTGCTAGAACCGGCAACGACCCAGGCCTGCCACGCCCCCGAGCAGGTTCTCCTGTCTTATTTTTTGTACTTTTTTAAGTACTGTGCATGCACGCACGCGCATCATGTCACTGAGCAAACCGGCAGCGGGAGAATCCAGAACCCACCCCTGATTCAGAATCCAAAATCTGTCTATTGGTCCCAAAATTATTTTCTGCTTCACTGCTAGAAATGTCCTAACTGGGAAAAACAGTTATTGAACATGGACTCCTCAGCATGTATTATCTGATCTGTCATGCAGTCATATCCCTCTCTCTGCTCCAAACTTTCTATTGCTTTTCTTTCCTTCTTTCCTTCCTTCCTTCCTTCCTTCCTTCCTTCCTTCCTCTCTCAAAGTCTCTCTCTCCTTAGCATTTCGGAGAAATAAAAGAAAATGAAATAATGTGGACAAGTACTCGCACCAGTTTTTTCAAGAGAAATTAGCCTGGTTCAGTCTGGCACTCATAAATGTGTTTAATTTTGATTGTTGTTGATTGGTTAATATTTTTCAAATGTATAAAACAACTCAAAACTTGTGTCTTGTTTTTGTTTATTGTTTATTGTTCTGCTGTTTTGCATTGACTCCAGGTGCCCTTTTTACAGTGTCATCCTATCCATCAACCTGCTTCATGTAGAGCCCCATGGAAGAGGTGGGAAAAGGGCTAACTTAAGGGTATTTATTTATTTATTTATTTATTTATTTATTTATTTATTTATTTATTTATTTATTTATTTATTTATTTATTTATTTATTTATTTATTTATTTATTTATTTACTGTATTTCTATGCCGCCCAACTCCCGAAGGACTCCGGGCGGCTTACAACAGGATATAGAAAATACATTTAAAAACATCATGAAAGATTAAAAAACAGTTAAAAATCACATACATACTTATCATTCAAGGCCGGACCTCGCAAATTGCGAGATCAACGGCCCCAAGCCAGCCCAAAAAGCCAGGTCTTCAATGCTTTCCGGAAGGCCAATAGCAATAGCAATAGCACTTTACTTATATACCGCTTCATAGTGCTTTACAGCCCTCTCTAAGCGGTTTACAGAGTTCAGCATATTGCCCCCAACAATCTGGGTTCTCATTTTACCGACCTCAGAAGGATGGAAGGCTGAGTCAACCTTGAGCCTAGTGAGATTTGAACAGCTGAACTGCTGAACTAGCAGTCAGCCTGCAGTCGCAGCATTTAACCACTGCACCACCTCACTCAATAGAGTGGGGGCAGTCCGGATCTCAGGAGGTAGTTGGTTCCAGAGAGCCGGGGCAGCCACAGAGAAGGCCCTTCCCCGCGGGCCCGCCAGCCGACACTGCTTAGCTGACGGGACCTGGAGGAGACCAACTCTGTGGGATCTTACCAGTCGTTAGGAACTATGAGGTAGAAGGTGGTCTTGAAGTGTTGTTAAATTAAGCCAAGGATTCACCTCCACCTTTTCCAAACAAGCCAATGTTTCTGCAGCTCAGCGGTGCTTTTCTGACACGTGGTGGGAGAAATAGCAAGATAGAAGTCTTGCCTGGGGCACATATATTTCCAAAGCTTATTGAGAGGGGAAAATGGGAAGCATGTAAAAGACAAAAATTATACTTTTTAAAAATGTGTTCTAATTTTTAAGGCAGTCAGGCTTTTCTCTAAATGTTTTCGGAAAGATAAGGAGAAGGAGAAGAACTAAAGAGAAATTTCCCATCAATGAGGAATGACCATGGGGATGTTGCAACAGTCATTAAAGTGAGGACCAACTGAAAGTCACTTTTTTCAGTGCCACTCAGAGGTGGGTTCCTACCGGTTCTAACCGGTTCTTTAGAACTGTTAGTAAACCGGTGATGATGTCACGGAGCCGGTTCTGTCGGTGCCGGTCCGTGGACGCCGACATCTTGGATTTTGCATCTGCGCTTGTGCTAAGGCTATTTTTTTATTGCTCAGCACGACCCTGAGCGAGCTGGCAGCAAAAAGATCCAGAACCCACCCTTGGTGCCACTGTAATTTCAAACCATCCCTAAATGAATGGTTGTAAGTTGAGGACTACCTAAACCAGGGGTGGGCAAACTATGGTTCTTTGAGGACCTGTGGACTTCAATTCCCAGAATTCCTGAGCCAGCCATGCATGGCTGGCTCAGGAATTCTGGGAGTTGAAGTCCACAGGTCCTCAAAGAACCATAGTTTGCCCACCCCTGACCTAAACCATCTATTGCTCAGGTCAGGGTCTTGGAAATGCAGGTAGAAAAATCTTTAAGGATGATTAAAAATCTCTCCCACTTTTTTTTGTTCCATCTCATTGTCAGTCAGTGATTGCAGTGGACAATTGTGTGATAATAACGTTTTGTGAGCTGCCTTAGCTAGCTGACCTTGCCAGATATATTTGGAAACGGCCAGTGAATTAACTGATCCTCAGAAAATAAAATCCATTGCTTTCAGGCAAGGAGGTAAACACCTATTTTTTCTTTCTCCCCAAAGGACTCTCAATGTATCTGACAGAAATTTGGCATAATTGTTGCCCTCTGAAGAGGTTATTATTTTTGTAAATTTCACCAGTTATATCTCAGATCAACAGTTCTGGGCACTTAAAGGAAAAAGCCGGAATGTAGCTTGAAAATGCTTGAACAAATTTAAATGAAATTTGACAACTTATCGCCTCATAACAAGACAGCTTGCCAATAAATTACATCCAATTCCATAGAAAAAAATAAAAGGTTATAACAATTTTTTTCATGGTGTGCTTTGGAGAAAATGGAAACTCCATTTTCTGGGCAGAGTTGCAGGTCCATAGGTTGATCCAGATGAGGTATTTTCCAGATCAATCCAAAGCTGATTAATCCATTTCTAGAGCTGTCGATCCCCATATGTCCTCTATATTTCACAAGCAATGTCTTTGTATTAACTGGTTTCTCCCAGGCCCTCTTGAACAATTTAATTCAATGGTATATATAGAGATTCTTAGCTGCTTTCATGGTCAAAGTTCCTTGGAAAAAAGAAGAGTGCCAACCAAACCACATGTCTCTCTCCTGAGGATAAAACTATATTATATAGTGGTCACTTTTGTTTTGAAGAAAGTGCTGCTGAAGAACCTCAAACCCAGAACATGCTTCACTTCTGGTTTGGCTAAAGTGGGCTTCTATCTCTGTGTGTACACTTACAAGCTCCTCCAACCAACTGTTGAGCTGCAATATTTGTGTATGGATTTTCTTGAAGATCACACAAAGAACAATGAGGCTTCCCAGTTAATTTAGTAGACTTATATTGGCAGACAAGCATTGTAGTCTTGTAACTTATTTTGTAAAGGTACAGCCCTAGTTGTAAGGCTTTAAATACAAGAATTCTTAGTTAGTTCAATGGGACAGATGTGTAGCTTTACTCCTCTAATTAATTGGTAAAATAAAACTAAGGCTCCTACAATGTTGTGAACTACAGGAGTCTCCTTGTCCTCTGCTGCCTTTCCATGCTGTTTCATATTCGTCTATTTCCACTACATCAGGTCCTTCACAGTGGGATATTTTGCTCTTTTATGATTTAACTATTAGCTGTTTTTGACAAGCAAGGTGTAGGTGTGTGACAGAAAAGCAGAATATAAAATTTATGGAAACAGTTCCAAACTCTTAAGCCATTTGGCTTTTTTTTTCGGTCAAGGAGAACAGGGGAAGTCATATCTCTCAAATTTCTTCATCCATAAAGCTTCCATGCACATTTTGCAATATGGGAAATGCAATATCCAACTCTGGAAGGGATGTAAATCTTTCTCTGGTTGTGTTGTTGTTGTTCAGTCACCAAGTTGCGTTCGACTCTTTGTGACCCATGGATCATAACGCGACAGCCCCCCATCCTCTACTTTCTCCTGGAGTCCGTGCAAACCCACTGCATCTATGATACTATCTAAACATCTAATCCTCTGCCATTCCCTTCTGCTTTTGTTTTCAATCTTTCACAATATCAAGGTGTTTTCCAATGAGTCGTCTCTTCTCACTTGGTAGCCAAAGTATTTGACTTCTGTATCTGTCCTTCCAAAGAACAGTCAGGGTAAAATTCCTTTAGGATCGATTGATTTGATCTCCTTGCAGTCCAAAGGACTCTCATAAATCTTCTCGAACATGACAATTCGAAAGCATGAACTCTTCAGCATGTAGGCTTGATGAAACCCTAAGAAGATTCTGAACCTGATTCACAGACTTCTGTAGTCAATGCCCACCCAGCATGATCACTTTGCCATTCGAAGGTCAGAACTCACTCTATGATCTTGCCTCAGGATTATCCTGGGATGTTCTGATCCTTGTTATTCCTTTCCTTTATTTTCAGGTTTCAGCCTTATTGAATAACTACAGATGTAATAAATTAGTAGAGTGGTAAATTGACTGTGATTTTTTTTTTAATGGAGCGGCAGAAGGATGACTAGTCTTTTAGTTTAAGTATATGTGGTACTTAAAAGAGCCGAGGTGGCGCAGTGGTTAAAGTGCAGCATTGCAGGCTACTTCAGCTGACTGCTAGTTCAGCAGTTCAGCTGTTCAAATCTCACCAGGCTCAAGGTTGACTCAGCCTTCCATCCTTCTGAGGTCGGTAAAATGAGGACCCAGATTGTTGGGGGCAAGATGCTGAACTCTGTAAACCACTTAGAGAGGGCTGTAAAGCACTATGAAGCGGTATATAAGTCTAAGTGCTATTGCTATTGCTACTTGTTTTTGGAAAACAACTACAAATATTGTGTGGCTTTAAAAAAATGAAATAAGCACTCTCTCTCTCGGCCCCTCTTACCTCACTGGGGAAAACAGAAGAAAGAAGGAATATTATGTATGTTCGCCACCTTGAGTTACTTATAAAGAAATAAATGCACACACACACACATGCACACACACACACACACACATGCACACACACACACACGGTATTTTAGCTAAAGTAAGTCTGACAGGGTTTCATATTGCTACAAGCAGGAGACAGAAGCTGTATATCAGAAAAGAAGTCATAATAGCAAAGCGTATAGCTTCGCTAAAGTCTACGTAGAAAGTTTATTTTCTCAGATTGAATATCCCCATCCCTGAGGTGAAACTGTAATGAATGACATCTCACCGACTGCTCAGGCAGATCTTGTTTTGCACTGCCAGATAATATACAGTAATTGGATCGCAGAAAACATAAAACTGTATTTTAAACAATGTTCACGGAGGCTGAAGGAAAAGAAAACCACTTTGACCAAATTAGTTTTCAAGCTTGGAAGATGAAGGTTGAGTTTTGCACAATACATCTTTTACTCTCTTTCTCCCATGTTCATGTTCCACCCCTCTCCTGCCTTTCTTCTTTCTTCCTTTTTATATTCATAGAGTTGGAATGGGCCATGGAATGACTCAATACATATTTACCAGTTTCCCAAAGTTTTGTTCCCTGTGGTCCATTTCTTCTGAACCTGTATGGAAATTCTTTATGGCCCCCTTTGTCCGTAATCTTAAAAAGATGGATAGCATATACCACTGATTATCTCAGAGAAGAATGAGTAGGCATCCTCTTGCTAAATAACTATTAATTTCACCTTTCACCGAGATTTTGCTTTTCCTATACTCATGCAATCATATTTTAGGCAGAACTGGATCTTGCCTTCTTGACAACAGAGATTCTCCTACACCAGTGCTTCTCAAATAGTGGGGCGGGCCCCCCTGGGGGGGTGCAGAGCGATGCCAGGGGGGGCGCATGACCCTGGGGAACGTGCTTTTTTTTGCCGCAGGGAGTAGGGGTTTTTTTGCACCAAACAATAGCACACAGCACAGAGCAGGAGATATGAAGTGCAGATAACAAACCCTTAAGAGACACCATGGAAAAATATTAACAGGAATGAAAAGAAAGGAGGAGAGAGACGGAGATAATGAGAAAAACCTAAGTCTCCTGAAAGCTAAGACGAGGAAATATGACGAAGCGTGTGTAGTGCTTGGCTTCACTGTGACTACGGTGGGAGATGAGGAAAGACCAGTATGGTTACTGTGTCTAAAAATGTTGGCAGTGGAAAGCATGAAGCCAAATAAATTAAGGCATCACTTAAACACATTACACTCCAATCACGCTGATAAGCCACTTGAGTTTTTCAGCGAAAACGTGCCAAATATTGCAAGCAATCGTCCCGGTGGAGAGTTGGGTGTGTGTGAAATGTTTACTTCTTCCTGGGGGGGGGGGGGGTAACAGAAAATAATTGAGAAGCACTGTCCTAAACTAAGCTAGAATTGATGAGCTAAGTCAGGGGTAGGCAAAGTTGGCTCTTCTATGACTCATGGACTTCAACTCCCAGACTTTCTGAGCCAATCATGCTAGCTCAGGAATTCTGGGCGTTGAAGTCCATGAGTCATAGAAGAGTCAACTTTGCCTACCCCTGAGCTAAGTGAACCGAGTCCATATTGTCAGCATGATCTATTGATCGTGTAGAGACCATTTATTTATTTATTAGATTTTTATCTCACTTTTATTACCCTATAAGTAACTCAACTTGTTCTATTCCCAGAACGGAGGGTCAATGACTGAGGCAAGCCAGGCTTAAAGGCTAACAGTTCTTTATTTCTAACATTCAATGGCTAACAGGTTGCCAAATATGGCAGCTAACACGCGCGTTCTCTCAGCTGATGGCAACAGCTGAGGTCCTGTTTGACAGCTCCTTTTACACTAAGCTGTCAAACAGGTAACCAATCAAAAACGAGTATAGTGCCCCCTGTCGAGGTCAGACCTGAGTGAAAACTTAAGGACATAACACAACTTCTCTCCTTTATGGTCAATTATCAACACTAAAAGAACCAGCAGTCAAGAAATGTTTTACACCAGGGTGTCAAACTCAAGGCCTGTGGGCCAGATGCGGCCCATGAGGTTCTTAGATCTGGCCCATGGGGCTGCCCTGGAAACAGCAAAGGACTGGCCGGCTGTGCCTCTGTCAGTCAAAATGGAACTAGGGAGGGCCATGTGTGGCCCACCAGAGCTCCGTTTTCAATTGTGACTGCCTCCTGCAGCCTTCTGCCAGCGAAAACAGAGCTTGGAAGGGCTGTATGCCACCTTCCCAAGCTCTGTTTTTGCTGGCTGAGTGCTCAGGCCACCACAAGTGCCCCTGACACAAGTGACATTGAGCTGGCCTTGCCCACTCTGCCCACCCTGGCTGGGGCCCCCAGTCCTCCCCCTGGCTGGGTCTCCCAGTCGTCCCCCCGGAGGTCAAACACAACTCTGATGTGGCCCTCAATGAAATTGAGTTTGACACCCCTGTTTTACACGGACATTTGTTAGAGTAGCAATGAATGCCTTGGAAAAGATATTTAGTTGCTGAGATGAATTATTAGAATGGTAAAGGCAATGGTTTTCTTCATTGCATCTTATGGAAGTGAACATTGGACATTGACAAAGCAGGACACAAAGAGTATTGATTCTTTTGATTTTTGGCATTGGAGAAGATTCCAGGGACTTCCATGGCCAGCTAAAAAAACAAAGAAATGGGTTGTTGAATAAATCAACCAAGATTTCTTACTCAAGTCACAGATGATCAGGCTAAAATTATCCTACTTTGGGCACATAATGTGAAGACTCAGCATTCTGGAAAAGATTCTAGCACTGGGAAAAGTGAAAGAAGAGAGAAGGAGACAACCAGCAATAAGGTGGATAGACTAAGGTGACCAGACATCCCGCTTTTGACGGGACAGTCCCGCTTTTTAATCATTTGTCCCATGTCCTGTGGCGTTTCAAAAAAGTCCCACTTTTTTAATTTGAATTTGCCCTGCACACCCCTCTGCCTCCTGCCTCGCCTGCCTCCTCCTGCCAGGCAGGGAGGGAGGGCAGTGAGAGGGGCAGCAGCGGTCTTGCCTGTTCGTCGCCGCAGAGCCGAAGAAGCTGGTGGCGTTTGCGGTGCGGGGCTTCCCCCGCCCGCTTTCCCAAGCCGCCGGGACACCGCCATTTGCGTTCTTTTGCCCTCTGTGCAAGCAGAATGCTTTGCGCTTGCGCAGAGGGCAAAAGAACACAAATGGCGGCGTCCCGGCGGCCGGGGAAAGTGGGCGGGGGAAGCCCCGCGCCGCAAACGCCACCAGCTTCTGCGGCGACAAACAGGGAAGCCTGCGCCAGTAGGAACCACCCCTGGCTGTGATGAAGGGGGGGTGTTTGGGGGGGTGCACAAAGCTGCAGAATAAGAGAGACGGACCCCTCCCGTCTTGCTCCCCTAGAAACCCCCCCCATCAATGGTGTCCCGCTTTACAAAAAATAAAATCTGGTCACCTTAGGATAGACTCATTTACAGTGATGATGAGTCCGCTGTTGGAAGACTTGAAAGAACAAGTTAGGGATATATTATTGTGAGAAAATCTGTCTATGAAGTTGTTAAGGATCTACAACTTGATGGTACATAATCAATCTACACATTGATTGTTTCTAAGTTGATAAAAATATGTAACATTTTCTTTAAATTGCAGCAAACATTTTAAGTCCTTTTTTGGTGCATAGGAAAATATTCAAGGGACCTATAATTTTCCTTGAGTTTTAGTTTTACACATGTGGACTATCATAGCACAGAGTAGCATAAATCCACAATAAGGCATTATAATAAGCTTGGTTTCACTCATGCTATTTCTTCTGTGAAGCAGGACGTATGATTATGAACTATCCAAGTTAATTGTAATAGCCCCTGCCTAATGTCCATGGTCTAATCAGAATAGCAAGTTGTGTTTTCAACTTGTTCCAGATGTAATTCCACACATTCAGATCTTCCAAAACTGTAGAAACCTAGGCAGCATTTCAAGTCCTCTAAGTGTCCATGAACCCTGCCCCCCCCTTTTTTTAACTTTTGAGTGAATCTTTTGGGGAAAGATTAACGGGGAGGGGGAAGGGAAATGGTGCTGGCACTATCTGTAATAGCTGCAACTTCCTAAAGAGAAAAATCATATTCTTCTTCCTCCTTGAAAGAGCTCTCTTCACCACAGGTGAGCTCATTCAACTAATTTGGCTCTTGAATTCTGGGATTACCACAACATCCACTTCTGCCATTTTTCTTAGCAAATTGAAACAAAAATAGAATTCTTTATGCTCTCAATCTACCATCACTTTCTGGCTATGATTTTTTTTAAAAAAAAATCCAGTTGCAATTATTTAGAAGAAAACTCATAATGGAAGAATCTCTTGTTCAGACTGGCGGTTTACTGTAAATCATGAATTTTTTCCCCCTTACACACTGTTATTTCTGACACCTGGCATTTTAAATTGCCCAAGAAATATCTTTTTTCTCTCCTTAGTTTATAAGGTCCCAAGAGAAATAGAGAATTAAGACTAGCATGGGCCAAAAAGATAATTGTGGAGTGATGCTTTATTACCAGACAAACAAGAAACATTGAAGGAGCAGATTATAATAATTATAATTACCTTTGATACTTGGATTGGGAAGATACAGCTAGCATGAAGAACCATTGATAGCTATTTTCTTCATTAAGATGTCTAACTTGTTACAGCCCCATTTTGAGGTCTTCACTACATATATTAATAATTAGTAACTACATCTTGCATAAATTTGTTCTTTTTAAAAAATCTGACCTGAATCTTCCACGACTAGCTTCCCTTGATAATTCCGGTTTCAAGAAAGAAAGAACATGTCGTTTTGTTGTGCATCATCCCCACACTGAAATAAGGATAAAATGTTTATAAAGAAAGAGAGAGCTGCAAAAAAATATAATCAAAGGCGGAGAGAAAAATGTAATTATTTTTTTTAAGTCAGATAAAATGCAAATTTTGATGGTGAGGGAATGAAAACGGCAAAGAAAGTTAAACAAGAAGCCCCCAGGAGAGCAAATGGAATTCAAACTAAAAGGAATAACATGATTTGGAATAAAAGTGAAGTGAGGAAATAGTGGAAGGAATATTTTTGGAAGGGAATGTTAGAGATATATTTATTTTATTTTATTTATTTATTTGTCAAACATGTGCAGGATAGTAGTTGTTTGTATAAACATAACATAAGTAAAAAGTACCGATAAAAGAGGACAATAGGACAGTAGGACAGGGACGGTAGGCACAGTGGTGCGCTTATGCACTGTTATCAAACAGTGGAATTGAAATTAATGGTTTAACTTCTAGTATACAAGAAAAAATGGTGCAAAGAAAATCATAAATGCTACGAGAAGATTGAAAAAAATGTAAGACTGCAAGTTTTGATTATGAAGCTGAAGAAATGTTAAAATATGCATGAAGTCTAGTGAAGTGTCATGTGGTTAACATCTGTTTGAAGACTACATATATGATTGGAAGAATATTGGTATTGTTTCTCTACATCAGAGATGGGGAAGGATGGCTCCTTTATTACTAGTGGAATTCTGGGAGTTGAAGTCCACAAGTCATAAAAGAGCCATCCTTCCCCACCCCTGCCCTACATGAAGAAAGTTAGTAACAGGAAATGTCAGAACTTCAGAACGGTTCATCTTTAAGTGTATCGAGGAAGGTGTTTGTCAGAATTTTGATGAAAGAAGAAAGGAAAAAATTGGGGGTTACAGATCACGTATTTTCTCTTTAGAAGAATATGAATTTGAGGGAGAAAACGTATTGTTTTACAGAAATCATATGGATAGTTTTGAATGATGAAAAGTTCTTCATGAACGTAGAGCTGAAGGTTGGTTTATGAACATGATATGAATTATACATAATGGAAGTAAAGCCTGTGTGAGCAGGGAGTAAGGCAAGGCTATATGATGCCTTCTTTGTTGTTTAATACATTTATGAATAAATGTATAAGAAAAGTTTTGATGGTGTTGGAGATATGTTCATTGGAGACTGAATCTGCATACGTTTTGTTTGCTGATGAAGTCAGGATATTGGCTGAGAATCCAAATATTTGCAGCAAAGGTTAGAAAGACAGAAGGAAAGAGGAGTATGGATCTGAAAATTAATGCATCAAAGACAAAGGTTTGACAAGAGAATACACTGAACAATTGCACAGAATACAGAATAATAGAGTTGGAAGGGACCTTGGAAGTCTTCTAGTCCAACCCCCTGCTCAAGCAGGAGACCTTATACCATTTCAGACAAGTGACTGTCCAGTCTCTTCTTAAAAGCCTCCAGTGATGGAGCACCCACAACTTCTCAAGGCAAGCCATTCCACTGGCTAATTGTTCTCACTGTCAGAAAATTTCTCCTTAGTTCTAGGTTGGATCTCTCCTTGATTAGTTTCCATCCATTGCTTCTTGTTCTGCCTTCAAATGCTTTGGAAAATAGGTTGACTCCAGAGGTGGGTTCCTGCTGGAGCTGCCCGGTACGCAGCTCCGGTAGGGAGCGGCCGATTGCGCAATTTGCGCGCGACCATTCCGGAGCCCTCTCTGCCGGTCCACCATGCACGTTGCCATTTTTTTGTTAATTTTTGGCCGTGCGCTTGCTACACATGCGCAGAAGCAAAATCGCACCGAAATCTCATGAGGGGACACACGCGAGAGAGAGATTTCAGCAAGATTTTGTCTCTGCGCATGCGCGGAAGCTAAATCACGCCAAAATCTCGCACACGTGCACGTTTCCTCATGAGATTTTGGTGCAATTTTGCTTCTGCACATGCGTAGCAAGCGCTTGTGCCCCCAAAACTTGGAGATGCACATGCAGCGCACCGGCACTGGTAAGACGGCAACCCACCACTGGTTGACCCCCTCTTCTTTGTGGCAGCCCCTCAAATATTGCAACACTGCTATCATGTCATCCCTAGTCCTTCTTTTCTCTAGACTAGCCATACCCAATTCCTGCAGCCATACATATTCAACTTATGAACTGGATGAATGTGTACATCTAAGTAGAATGTTTACTAAAGATGGGGAAATGATGCAGAAATTTCAAAATGTTCAAAGTTCGGAAGAAAAACATTAGATAATGCAGTGTGTTAGGAAGAATGAGTGTTTGTCAAAAGAACTGAAAATCATCCTCTTTTAACGACCCCATAATTCCTTGCAGGGTAGAGTCTGGGCAACTGAATGGAGCTGAGTGTTTACTGGCCGAATGCCCTTCCTGTCACCAATGCGGAGTTTTTTTCAGTAGATATATTCTCAGTGTGCCCAGAGAGAGGAATATCTGCCTCTACTTAGGATCGAACTCACAGACTCCTAATTGTGAGGCGAGAGCTCCACCTCTAGGCCACCGTACCACTCTGTCAAAAGAACTGAAAATGATGGTGTATAAAAGAACACTTCTGGCCAGTTCCTTACACAAGAGAGTTGGGTATGTCACAAGGAACAAAAAAAAGTAAGTTGAATGCAATGGGCAAAGGCTACCTAAGAAGCGTGTACATGAAGAGTTTTAGGAATGAACAGTCAAGAATGGTTAAGAATGGATGGCCAAGAATGGATGGATGCTGAATGGATATTAGATTGTGTTTAAAAGTAAGGAAGCAAAGAACTAAGGTTGTTTGGTGATAGAAAAAGAATGAATGAAAAGTCACTTGCAAAACAAATATATAAAAGAAATTGAAAGAAAGGGGAAGATTAAAAAAAGTTGAGATTCCATGAGGTCCACAAAAGCAGGGGAGAAATTTAATGAGCAAGAGGCAAGGTATGAATTGGATAGAGTGGGTTTGATGGAAGCCAGGATGGTTTGCAATGATAGAATGGTTAAAAAAACCCCATATAGTATTGTGAATCCTATTGGTATAATCTAGGCTTAAGTTACATTTCTTTTTACTTTCTCTTTTTTCATGCGCTTCATTTCTTTCTTTCTTTTTTATTATTCTATTTCTGTCTTTTGCACAATACTGCTTTCCTCAAAAGGGAATAGTGGAGGGAATATGCATGTGTAACTATACATATATGTAAAACCATGTTATCATAATTGTGTTAATGTACAGTTAGATGACTGCAACAGATTGTAATTTTGCATATCTAAAGGTATTTTTCTAAATGCTTAGCTATTTAGCTACCTACCTGTTAATTAAATATCTTTTTATTTTCCCATGAAAAAGCCAGATGTTACATGCAACATTAATAATAATCGTAATAATTCATATACATCCAATTATATATAATGATAGTATTTTAAGCAAAGCTATATGTGGATCCAGTTGCAATCAGGGGTGAAATCCTCCCGGTTCGCCCGGGCCAGTCCTTCAGCATATAGCCGATGGAACTGGCGGCGGTCGCGGTGTGGAGCTTCTCCCGCCCGCTTTCCCGGCCCGGCTGAACGCCGCTGTTGCATCCGGCAAGACCACGTGGTGTCAGAGAAGCATGTGATTGGCCGAAGGCTGCCCCAGCTGAAGCGGGAGAAGCACGAGCTGCGATTGGTTAAGACGTTGACAGCTGGGACTATATAAGAGCTGTCATGGCTAAAGGGTTTTGCTCGTTCCCTCAGTTAGCCAGGAGCGAGTCATGTTAGCATAATAAAAGAGTTGAATGTTTCCGAGCCTTGCCTCTCTCATTCAGCGCCTAGTTAGCATACTCATTACTGGCGACGAGGGTGGGATGGATGCCCCTGGAGTCTATTAGGTATCCCAGAAATTGGACCTGGGGCACTCCAATCTTGCATTTAGATTTTTTTAACTTGAGACCAGCCTCCCTAAAACGCTGTAATACAGTCCTGAGGCGGCCAGCTAGTTCCCCAGGAGAGCTTGCAGACAAGAGAATGTCGTCAAAATAGGGCAGGACCCCCGGAATGCCTGATAGAAGCCTCTCCATCAGGCTCTGGAAGATCCCGGGGGCCACACAAACCCCGAATTGAAGTCTACGACATCGAAAGGCACCACGATGTTGACAATTGTCTGTGCATCTGCTGTAGCCTGGTCTACTGGAAGTTGCTGGTATGCTTGTTGTAAATCCAGCTTTGCAAAAATAGACCCTTGTCCCAGAGAATGCAGCAAATGTTGAACAATGGGGACAGGATATGGATTTGCCTGTAAAGCTTTGTTTAACGTTGCTTTGAAATCGGCACATATGCGAATTGATCCATCAGGTTTGATTGGGATAACAATTGGGGTTTCCCATTTCGCATAGTCCACAGCTTCCAAAACCCCCTGTGCCACTAATTTATCCAACTCCCGGTCCACTCTGTCTCGGAGGGCGAAAGGGACCCGTCTAGGTTTAAGCCTAATTGGAGCAACGGAAGGATCCAGATTGAAAGATATAGGGGTGCCCTTGTAGTGGCCCAGCTGTCCATCAAAAACATCAGAAAATTCTGACAGTATGGAATCAAAATCAGAGTCATTAACGGCATGGACGCCAGTTATAGCCAGTCCCAAAGCTTCAAACCAATCTAATCCCAATAATGAGGGGAGGGACCCCCCCCACAACAATAAGTTTGAGGCGGCCAGCAAACTGTTTGTATCTGATGGCAAAATTTCCACAACCCTCAACAGGGATTTGATTACCTTGATAGTCTCGCAGCCGCACGGTGGTAGAAGTCAATCGTCTTTTGGACATGGAGGGAACCAATCTCTTCAGGGTGCTCCAAGAGATGATCGAAAGGGCGGAGCCAGTATCAATCTCCATCCGACAGGGTTTGCCCTCTAATTCTAAAGTGAGGTAAATCTTTTTTGAGACCTCAGAGCCGGTGTGGCCAATTACGGTGTCTTTAAGCCTGGAATCTCGATAGATAGTAAAACAGTCCCTGTTTTTCCACTCCTGGCTCTGTCTATTATATGCTGGCCGATAATTTTGAGCTGGTGAGGCTCGCTGCCAGGACGGCTGGCCAGATCTGCAAACCTGAGCTATATGCCCTCTTCTGCCACACTGTCTGCATGTTGCATTCTTAAAACGGCAAAATTGACGTAAATGCCCCCCCCCACAACTCTCACAGCGTGCCTGTGGCCGCCTGTCCTCTCTCTTCCGGCCAGGTGCTTGAGCTGTTTGGAGCCGGCTCACCTCGTCCCCTTCCTCAGCTAGGGGATCCCAGTCTACCTCTTCCTGATGTATAGAAACTGCGCCTCTCCCTGAATTAAACCCTGTAGACTTCTGTAACTCCACAGCTGATTGGTTAGACATTTCAGAGGCTGTAGCCTCCTCCAAGGCAGATTGGAGAGTAACGTCCTTTCTTGCCAATAGCCTCCTCTGAAGTCTTAAATCTCTGACCCCACATATTAATTGATCCAAAAGGAGATCAGTCCCGAAACTCACAATATTGGGCAGCTGCTCTCAAAGCTGCCATAAACTGACTTATTGTCTCCCCTTCTGCTTGATACCTATGCCTGAATGCATGTCGCCTGGCTACCTTTGAAGGTAAGGGTGCATAATGTCCCTGCAGCTTGTCCAGGAGTACAGCCCATGAGGCATCCTGCACTTTCTGAGGTGCCATTAAGTTTCGGGCTGTTTCAAACATATCGTGGCCACAAACACTTAAAAACACAGCCAGTTTGCGATCTCCAGGTAGTCCCTTAAAGTCATTTGCAGCCAAGAAACAGTCAAACCTATCTAAAAAGGAGTCCCAAGAATCTTTCTTTTGGTCAAAAGGTTCAAACGTTGCGAGTGTGGCCATGCTGGAACCAAGGCACGTGAGGCGATTCAGCACTGGCAAAAAAAGAGAGAGAGAGAGAAGGGGGAGAAAAAAAAACCACGACCTCTCGTCGCCTTAAGAGAATTGTTTTTTCCTCAGTGCTTCAGCAGTGACGTTTTATTTCTGAGCTGCCGATATCCAATCCTCCGTCGCCAGTAATGAGTATGCTAACTAGGCGCTGAATGAGAGAGGCAAGGCTCGGAAATAAAACATGCACAGAGGGAAAAATAACCCGAATGATTGTGTTCAGCTGGGCCGGGAAAGCGGTGATTGTGTTCAGCCGGGCCGGGAAAGCGGGCGGGAGAAGCTCCGCGCCGCGACCGCCGCCAGTTCCATCGGCTATATGCCGAAGGACTGGCCCGGGCGAACCGGGGGGATTTCACCCCTGGTTGCAATCTAAAGCAACATTATGCATATTTTCAGCAGAGCTACAAATACAATCCAATTTTACTGTGATGTAGGAATTCTAATGCTGAAGAAGGTCACTTCTTAAGTGAATTCAGCTTGTCTTTTCCAAAAAATGGTATCTAATTTGCACAATTATGTTTAAAAATATCCTTTATAATATGTATATATTTTGCTTCTTTCTATTTCAGCATATGTTTTTCCAGAGTAATCACTATTACTCATCTTTTCATACTGGGTGATACAAGAATAAAGCTCCTTTATATACACAGCTTAAAACCACACTTGTAAAAAAAAAAACTTGGTATATGTCTGGCTGAAAGCTATGTTCTTATGGCCTCTGTAATCTTTTGCAAACAGTAGAATAATAAATTATTTTTATTTTGCAACACAGATGGAAAATGGATTATAAATGTGTGGCTTTCTTTCAATTTCTAACAAATTATAGTAACCCTTACTCCATTAATCTTTCGCAATTTTGCTCCAACCCTCATATCAAACAAATAACAAAGCCAAATCAGGCACCAAAAGTCACAGTTAAAATTGAAGAAACCCCATCACAATTTTTTTTTCATTTATGTAATTATTTTAGTGTTTATTCATCAAATGAAAATTATGAATTCAAATAAACAGGAGGAAGAAATAAGAAATTAAATGTGAGAGGGAGGTTAGGCATGTTAATGCCCTTATGCAAACCCCCTTAGGGATTTCTTAAATATAGGGCAAGGTCCACAGAAGTTAACTCGGAATTAAAACTGTGTAGGTTAATGGCTGAGATAACTGAATCAGGTAAAATATTCCAGGCTTTACCAACTAGCCTCCAAAAGTTGTGAATGCTCCAACACTGGAACTTTTCAAGAAGAGATTGGACAATCATTTGTCTGAACTGGTAGGTTTCCTGCCTGAGCAGGGGGTTGGATTAGAAGACCTCCAAGGTCCCTTCCAACTCTGTCATTCTATTCTAAACTCTGTTGCAAAAATCTAATTTTTTTACAATTGAGTTTAGAACGGTTTACATTACGTTGAAAGTGGCTGTTCGCACACGTTACATTATGATTAAAGCTAAAAATGTCATTTACAGGTAAAACATTTCTATGCACAATTTTGTATGCAATACCTAAGTCTGACCACAAGAGTTGCAGTTCTAAGCTATCCAAACCAAGAACTTCAAGCCTAGTAGCTTAAGATATTCTATTATGAAAGAGTGCCAAGATTACTTCTGAACTCGCTTGATTGTATTGAGGTCCGATATGTGGCAAGGATTCCAGACAGTTGAACAGTATTCTAGGATCATCCTAACATGTGTTTTGTAATTATCATGTGACCATGTGGATGCTGCAAAGGTCATTAGTGTAAAAAAATGGTCGTAAGTCACTCTTTTCAGTGTCATTGTAACTTCAAACAGTCGCTAAATGACCTGTTGTAAGTCGAAGATTACCTGTACTCTTTACTACGGTAGTACTGATGATGTTACTTAGTTTGGATCAGGGGTGGGTTCCTCCTGGTTCGGACCGGATCGCCTGAACCGGTAGCAACCTGCTGGTGATGTCACTGTCGGTGCTGGTCTGTGCGCACCATCATCTTTTTTTGTGCACATTTTTTTTCCTTCCGTGGCTTGAAAAAGGGCCCTCCTGCCCACCTGCAGATGAATTCTGACATTTATTTCTTTGCCCAAAGCACAGCTGATGAGCTCCTCAGCTGTGTTTCGGGCTCATTCCTGCTTCTGAGCATGTGCGGAAGCCAGATTGCACGAGGGGACGCGTGGGTGTGAAACATTGCGATGTGAACCGGTGGCGAAGGTTAGTGGAACCCACCCCTGGTTTGGATAATGAAATGTCTGCAAGAGAACAACTAAGCCAAGAGAGCACCAAAGACCGCCCCCTGTCTCCTCCATGTACCCAATCATCAAGTTGTTCACAAACCTCTCATACCTCTTCCCTTCTTGCTGAATGTCTTATGCGAGACCTTTCCCTATAAAATGGCTCTCTGAACAAAAGGACACCATTTGTAGCTATGCTGCTTGCACGTCCTGAATTTTGGCTCCAGGAGAAGATGGAATATTGGATATCATTTTTGTCCAGTCTGAGATGATAGTTCACTACAGACTTGGCCTCCAACTGCTTGTCTTGGCAAAGTATTTGGTTGAGTGTTAAAATCATTATGGGATTGCCTAAAGCTAAACAAACACCCACCTTTTCCATTTATTGCCAGGATGAAATGACTTGTTTAGTGTAGTATCTTGAGTTGTCAAGTTCTTCGGCTATGGAGACTACAGTTTTCTGCCTTTTGGCAAGATGTGCACTGCAATAACAAAAGAACCCTGATTATGGCATGTATATTGTATCATTAATTTATTCTGCACTGTTTAAGGGAATCTTTATTCATTGTTCGTATTCATTATATTTATATGATGATGATGTTCGTCCATCGTATTCAAAGAGGATCTTAACATCTATCACAGTCGCCTGTGTGCAGGTCCGCAGCTACAGCTCCCAGTGTATCCACACCTGCTGCTTCGTCGCTCGCCCACCGGACTTTTCACAGGTCTTGGGGGGGATGTGAAGACTTGCACATGAATTGGATTAAAGTGAGGGAGAGGTGTACATAGTCAGCCTTACTCTCTCTTCCCAGGTTCCATCTTGCTCCAAATAGCAGGACAAGAGTCGAGACAGTTGGAGATGGGCTGGGAGCAGTGGTTGACCAGGGCATCTTTTGTGTCTTGCTGTGTTCTTAGCGTACCACATCGCTTGCAGAGACCACTTTTATTACCATTGTCCTATTCTAGTAGATTTCATCCACTCAGTCCGCCGGAATCTGTCTTCACATGCTCGGGATAGACAAGTGCTTATCTCACCAAAGGTCGATGACCCAACAGCTACTTTCAACCTGGTTTGGCCAGCCTGTCGAAGCTGTTACCCGGGGTGTGGCCGATGCACATGCTACAGCTGCTAGGAGCCACAGGTGAGAGCTGAGTGACAGGTGGGGACCAAAGGTGAACGAGCTGCCCTAAAAGCTGCCCTAAAATGAGCTGCCATAAAAGGACATGACATGCCCCTACACCGGAGATGCTACCCCTCCCTGAACACCCCATATATTTATATAATCTCATGTGAAGAACAATCAAGATAAAAAGAAAAAATTGGTCCTGTGTTTCAACATAACTTCTTTATGGAAACTATCCTTGGATGTGATTCTTGAGCTGCAAGCACACAGTGGACATGCAGGTAGTCAGAGGTGGTATTCTGCTGGTTTGCACCGGTTTGGGCGAACCAGTAGCGGCGACTGCAGGTGCCCCTGCCCGGACATAATGCCATCCTATTTAGCCACGTTTTTGAGGCTGGGTGCATGCGCGGAAGGCACGTGCGAGAGTAAAGCACATGTGTGGGAGGCTTTGCGCACGTGTGGAGGTAGCGCATACGCTCACATTTGCGAACTGGTAGGGAAGATAAGTGAATACCACCCCTGCAGGTAGTCCTCAACATACGACCACAATTGAGCTCAAATGTTTTGGTTGCTAAATGAGACAGTTGTTAAGTGAGGTTTGCCCCCATTTTGCAACCTTTCTTGCCATTGTGGTTAAGTGAATCACTGTGGTTAAGTAAATTAGTAACATGGTTGTTAAGTGAACCCGGTTCCACATTGACTTTGTTGTCAGAAGGTTGCAACACACTGCAACCGTCATAAATATGAACCAGTTGCCAAGCCTCCAAATTTTGATCAGCTAACCCTGGGGATTCGTGTGAAAAAGAGTCATTAGTTACCTTTTTCAGTGCTATTGTAACTTTGAATGGTCACTAAATGAATGGTTGTAAGACAAGGACTACCTGTATAGTAGAATTTCCTTATTGAAATTATGGTGTATAGATAGACTTAACATTGGTTAGAGCGGTGGATTTGATTTGCAGGTTTCCTCAGCTCCTCATTATAAAAAAGTATGTTCAAATTCTCCTCTGACTTTGGTAAAACACAATCCTTCAATTTCGTAGCACACCCCACAATGCACAGCTCTGATTGGATTGCACTCAGATAGCCCTCACACTACCTTCCATTTCAGTCATAAGCAATTCTGCAACACATTTTTACAATTGTATATTTTTAATCTCTCTACAGTGAAGAAAGAACAAATAAAAAGAATTGCATATATACCGTGTGTGAAATGTTAAAACATGCTAACGGTGGATTCATCTGGGAAATAATGCAGAATTAATAGTTGATTGGATTTGGAGATTACCCGGAAGGAAAGAAAAAAGTATTTGCATGAAATTTGCAAATGCTAATTAAGAGATATAGGAGCAAATTCAGAAATTATTAGAATCAGCCAGAGTCTATCTGGACATATCTTTCAAGTTCTATTGGAAATCATAAGAAGTGGTTTACCATTGCTTTATTTTTCCCAGTCTATCTTACAGCCTTGGAATGTTCTGGTGAACTCCTATCCAAATTTACACCAGGTGTTTCCCAACTTAGCTTTCACAATCAGACAAAGTTGTCGAGGTGCTGTTATGTCCAGTGAGTCTGAAATGATTACCTACAACTTTATTGGAGCCAGTGTTACTTAAGTTGTTCTAAGCAACCTAGACTCCCAGGTAACCAGTGTAATGGCTAAATCTGGTGGTGATACCAGTCTTCCAATGTTTGAGGTTTATTTTAGTCTCATAGCAAGCCCTCCCCCGCCCGAAGAATGAAATATTTAGGGAAATATTAAAAAAGGTAGAATATTATATTTCCCTAAAGGAGAAATGGAGAAACATGTTTTTTAAAAGCAGAAAGCAACCCCCGGTTTTTCTTAATAGCCCACAGCAGATGCCAGCACTTAAGGAGATAGAGCTTATTGAAAGAGGAAGCCAACTATCTAGATGGCTCTATTCATAAGCAAAGCAAATAGTGCAGACAGAAATCCATTTAAGACAGGATATTTCAAAACTCCTTGCAGCAAAGTTTGACAGCTGACAAAAGCAGAATGATAGGATTAGTACAGCAGCCCCCTCACCCAAGATCCAGCACAGGACAAAAGCCATTAGCCACAATAGGAATTGCCCAATACCCTTTCAGAACACAAGCCCCTTCATTGCAGAACCACCACCACTACCCCCAGCAGCAATTCAGGACCTGTATAAAAATCCTGGTACTCATCTAGCTGATTGTTCAGCTGACCCAGAACCACAAACCCTGGTGCTTCTGTTCATCAATAAATGGACCTTCTTTCCAATCAGCCTCCAGCCGCCATTTTGACCTAGAATATTCTCCATTTCATAAACATCAGGCCTGATAGACTGAATTTTAACAATGTATAATATCGGTTGACATTTTTCTCCAAAACATCTCCCATTTTTTAAATTGTTTATGTTTACTCAACAGGAAACGCACCCAGTCCAACTTATGGGACAAATACTTAACTGATTAACACCTGCTGATCTAAGGTCCATACTGTAGATATTAAATCATAAACTTTAACATCTGAAACAAGTAAGTAATTCCAAAACAGCCAAGATAGGAAATCATTTTTAGTTCTTGGGAAATTGAATCTTTCAAAAAAAAAGTTGATAAAAACTCTTCTTCAATTCTCATACAGGAGAAAAGTGGTTTTGCATTATTTTTTTCTTAAAGGTATTGGAATCTGGATTTGAAAGGAACATCATTACTCAGTAAACTAATCATTAGTTAATGTCTTCATAATCAAAAGGGATATACAAATAACAAGAGTGACTTGGATAACTTATTTATTTTGGATTTACAGTGAGATATGTTAAAGTTTTGAAGGTACTTTTGGGAAGAGACTAAGATAAAATGAAAATAAATCAAGTTCTGGTATATAATTTGAAGAGATTAAAGATCAAGATTGTTAAAAGCAAAGGGATGGAATATAGTTGGTTTATTTGATCGAAGTTAACATGTTAATGGAAGCATCATCACAATACAAAGTCTGCCTCTCGTTTACATGCCTGCAACATCAATGCGAACACAAAAGGGTCCATCTGCCATCTTACTCATTTTGATGCTCCCTGTGTATCCCAATAGTTTTGTCCCTAACCATTAGCCATCAAATGTGTTGGAAATGCAACCCTTACAATGAAAGTTCATTGTGTTGGGAATTCTAGGCCAGTGTTTCTCAACCTTGGCAGTTTGAAGATGTGTGGACTTCAGCTCCCAGAATTCCACAGCCAGCGTTGCTGGCTGTGGAATTCTGGGAGTTGAAGTCCACACATCTTCAAACTGCCAAGGTTGAGAAACACTGTTCTAGGCACTGGAATCCCAGCAGATGCAGAGAGATGCAAATTAGCAAATGCTGCTAGATCCAGAATGATTTATGTGTCTATGGTCTGGAAACAGGTGCTGTTTTGAGTGTTTGTCAAAGAAAGAGGTTTGACTTGATTAAAATGTGTTTTCTTTGGTATATGAAAAAGCCTATAATCCTCTAGACATCATTTTGTATGGAACATGCTTAATGACAAATACAGTTTTCCCTGAAAACTGGAAAATGAAAATTTTTGAAATATTCTCAAACTGGCAGCCCAGAACACCCAAGCAGTCCTCAGCAAATAGTTATTTCTAATTTTGTTGTAAACCTGCAGGGAGAGTATTTGATACAAACCCTCCACCCTGATGTAGATCTAACTTTCTATATATTTCTAAACAAAACAGGCTTATTTAGCCCTAAAGGAACTGATAAAAATCCTTTAGAAAGATTGTGTACTGAGTTTGAGGAGGATTTACTATATCAGTAGGAATCTGAATTCATTTTAGCAGCTGTAATTAATCAGATGACAAAGATCTGAGGTAATTCAGCAGAATAAATCCAATTTGTGTCCCATCAGAGAGAACCAATGTCTCCTATTTATGTCCTGTGAATTAAAGGGCCAATAATAAAACTTCCAGTTTAAATATCCCTAAGTACCTTTAGAATATGGTAATCTAATACATGGCCATTATTCAAATTTCAGACTCTCACTCTGCGTTGAAACAGTTGTGACACAACAAGGAAAATAATATGTTGATTCTGAGCACCTGCTGATAGCAGTCTTCCAATATTTGAGAGGCTGTCACAAAGAAGAGGGGGACAACCTATTCTCCGAAGCACCTGAAGCAGGGGTGGGTTCCTCCCAGTTCAGACCGTATCGCCTGAACCGTTAGCGATCTGCTGGTGATGTCACGTTACTGGATCGGCCGGTGCAGGTCTGTGCACACCGCCACCTTTTTTTTCGTTAAGCAGCTCGAAAAAGGGCCCTCTCACCTGCCCCAGGTTAATACTGACCTTTATTTCTTCGCCCGAAGCACAGCTGACGAGCTCCTCAGCTGTGTTTCGGCCTGATTCCAGCTCCTGAGCATGCATGGAAGCCTAATTGCATGATGGGAAGTGTGTGTGCGTGCGCAAGCAGAGAGAGAGAGCGCACGCAAAACATTGAGATGCGAACCAGTGGGGAAGGTAAGTGGAACCCACCCCTGATCTGAAGGCAAGACAAGTCGTAACTTATCAAGGAGAGATCCAAACTAGAACTAAAGAGAAATTTCCCGACAGTGAGAACAAATAATCAGTGGAACGACTTGCCTCCAGAAGTTGTGGATTATTTATTTATTTATTATTTATTAGTGACATTTATATACCGCCTCACAGTGCAAGCACTCTCTAAGCGGTTTACACCAGTAAGCAATGTATATTTATATTGCCCCCAACAATCTCGGTCCTCATTTTACCTACCTCGCAAGGATGGAAGGCTGAGTCAACCTTGAGCCGGTGAGATTTAACCGCTAACCTGCGGATCACAGTCAGCTAAAGTGGCCTGCAGTACCGCACTCTAACCGCTGCGCCACCTCGGCTCTGTTAATACATACTCCAACACTGGAGGCTTTTAAGAAGAGATTGGATAACCATTTGTCTGAAATGGTGTAGGATTTCCTGCTTGAACAGAGGTTGGACTAAAAGAGCTCCAAGGTCCCTGCCAACTTTGTTATTCTGTATTCTACATTCTTCTCAAAGTAGGAATAGCATGTGGAGAAGAGGTTTTCATGTTATAGGAAAACAGCTTATTTATCATTGTAGTTGAACACAATTCTAAAGCTATCCATCTGATCATTTATGCTTACACCATAGTGAAGCGTTTCTAATGCAAATAATGATTCTGCTCAGTGCAGGGTTTTTTTTCTCACAAGCTAAAAATAAAGCTTCTTACCTGTAAGTTTCAAATTACTATTCAAGACACTCCTAACATAAAAATTAAGCCTTTGGGGAAAACATGAGCCAATTTTTCTTGCTTGCCCATTTTCCATCCCACATTTTTTTAAAGTATACGTCTATATTCATTCACACACAACAGTAGACACTGGGGATGTTCTGAGTGAATTTCAACCATTGTATTTTTGTTATTTCAGTCTTGCTGCATGCTTTGATAGCATCTTAAAATGGTTGCAACTATTGTAAGCATTTGTGGTCTGTTTATCCAAATATAATTCTTTCTAGCCCTCTGCCATTTGACAAAGGACAGATTACATCAATTACTCTCAAATGCATGTGATAATCAAAGGAAAGCTTTGATCAAAACAGTCATATCGTCTGCTAAGTTTATTAGCCTTCAAAGAGGCAAATATTCCTGCCATGTTCAAATATGATAAGATGTAAAATCAAGAATTAGCAGGTTGTCTCAATCAAACCACTTTAACTACTCCTGAGAGATTTTATTGACATTTGACATTGTACAGTTGGGTAGAAACTTCTTATGCTTAATCATCTTGTATTTTGGAGAGTCCCTTTCACCCGTGGTATGTGTTCTTCAACATTTATACACACTTATGCTTCAAAACTTTGGGACTTTTTGCAGAAAGCTGATGGAGTTGGCCAAAATGACAAAATGGACTATTTTGATTAAAGAACAGAATATAAATACTTTTGTTTCCACACGGAGACCGCTTCTGAACTTTGTGCTTGAAGTGGAAAAGAATGAAATTTTGATTTTGGCTTTAACCGATTAGACCTGAGGTGTCAAACTGACGGCCCACGGGCCAGATGTGTCACGCACCAGCCACGCCCACCCCAGTTCCGCAAAGGGGAAAACATCACAATACGTCATGTAATGGCAAGATGATGCCGTGAGTTTGACAGCCATGGATTAGACTGATAGACCCTTATAGAAATGGTTAGTTTATATTATTACTAGCTGAAGACCTGGCGCTGCCCGGGTATTTTTTCATCCTAACCCCCCCCCCATGCATGTGTGCATGATCTCCCCTGGGGCCCGTTTTGGGCCTAGTAGGCCTCCCTGAAGCCTTCTGTGAGCCAAAACAGGCCTAGTACGCCTCCCTGCAGCCAAAATGGGCCACAGGGGGCTTGCACTGCACCCCCCTGCGCTCCCCCCACCCCCACGCATACGTAGCAGAGACCCAAATATCAGCTGGCCGGCGGGAGGCGTGCACACATGTGCGGTGGAGCTGAGCTGGGCTCTGTGTGCCACCTGCGTGCCAACACACACACACACACACACACACACACACACACACACACACACCGAGGCTTGTTAGGGGTGTCTCTCCCCCCCCCCCAGAATTTGTCTCCAGAGGGTAAGTCATCTGTGTACCAAGTTTGGTTGAAATTGCTTGTTTTTTCATCTTCTTATTCTTATCTTATCTTATCTTTCTTATCTCATTCTTATATCTTATCTTATATATCTCTATCTTCTTCTTCTTCTTCATCCATCCATCCATCCATCCATCCATCCATCCATCCATCTTCTATCATCTTCTTCTTCTTCTTCTTCTTCTTCTTCTTCTTCTTCTTCTTCTTCTTCTTCTTCTTCTTCTTCTTCTTCTTCTTCTTCTTCTTCTTCTTCCATCCATCCATCCATCCATCCATCCATCCATCCATCCATCCATCTATCTTCTATCTTCTTCTTCTATCTTCTTCTATCTTCTATTCTATCTTCTTTCTATTGTCACTGTTTTCCTATTTTCTTTCGTATTTTGTATCTCATTTTATCTTATAACTCAATAAAAATGTTAATGAGGTAAAACTTTGAGACTCTGAACCAAAACTTTCATTGTGAGAAATAGCAGAAATTGCCACAAGGGAGGAATTAGTAATAAAACAACACAGGAAAAAATGAGAATTTTTGCAGAAACAAAGTGGACTGCTTTGTAACTCTGGAGTGGAGAAATGGACAATACGGGTAGTCCTCAACTTACAACATTTCATTTAGTGACCATTCAAAGTTACAACGGCGCTGAAAAATGTGACTTATGACCGTTTCTCATAGTTACAACCTTTGCAGAATCCCCATGATCAGCTGATCAAAATTCAGACGCTTCGCAACTGGTTCATATTTATGAACTTTGTTGTGTCCCAAGGTCATGTGAACACCTTTTGCGATCTTCCGACAACCAAAGTCAGTGGGGAAGCCGGATTTACTTAACAATCAGGATACTAACTTATCAACTGCGGTGACCCGCTGAACAACGGTGGCCAGAAAAGTGGCAAAATGAGGCAAAACTCATTTAACAACAGAAACTTTGGACTTGATTGTGGTCATAAGTCGAGGACTACCTGTATTGTCCTCTATCAATCTCCTATTTGCCTTCAAAGTGGCTTCAGTGCACATTTTTTTGCTCCAGAAATACATTTTTCTCTGCTAAATTGCCTCCCAAGATTGTATATGTTTGATCTAGAATGCTTCATTGGTTTTTAGACTGATGTCGGCAATTCGCTCTGCAGGGGAATGACCACCTCCTTCAGCTGAGCCAATGATGCTTACCATGCAACATAAAAGCTCCTAGATTTTCCCTTGCAGAAGAGCTGAAAGAGACCAAGATTTTTTAACTTAACCGTAGTGAAGGTTCCTAGTTTGAAACCCATCAGAAATGTTTATTTAAGTTTTGAATTTTTGTTTTCCGGGTATCTGATTTTTCCCTTCTGTTTTTTTCAATACATAAATCTAGAAGCCCACCATTTTACTATTTTACCAATCACCTGACATACGAAAAGGTTTCACACAGAGAGAGAAAGAGAACTTTTGCCAACAGAGGAAATTTGGAGAGAAGTGTAGCAATCTCGTGGAATGCCTTCTGTGAGGTCGCTACACGGCCCAAGCCTAAAAAAATAAAAACAAAATGCTGGTTGCTGGCAAAGTTATACTTTCTCTTACAGCCAAACCAGAAGTGGACATGGAAGCATGGAATCCTATGGCTGGCTGGAAAGAGGCTGCTTTTACAGCAGGTCAACTGAAGCTCTGCAGATTGCCAAACTCCCTCAGAGTTTTCCTCCATGCAAATCAGAAAGTTCACATAGAGAAGGGATGGCACAGGGTTTTTTTTAATTATTGCTTTGATCCCTCTTAAATCAGTGTTTCCCAACCTTGGCAACTTGAAGATGTCTGGACTTCAACTCCCAGAGTTCCCCAGCCAGCATTTGCTGGCTGGGGAATTCTGGGAGTTGAAGTCCAGACATCTTCAAGTTGCCAAGGTTGGGAAACACTGCTCTTAATCCAGGTTCAGCCTCCCTCAGCAGCAGATGGTGGTGATGGAGATGCCAAGGTGAGGACATGTTTTCAAGAGTTGGTAAGAAGCCATTTCAGAGCTGAAGTAAGGAGGTTGAGTGTCTGAGTTCCACAACTCAACATCCACAACTATGGATTGTCCTTAATTTCATACATGGTTTTTGCCTATCCAGTTTTATCAATGTTTCCATCAGTATCTGTGGATAGAAAGGAGGGTCAGACTGATGAAAATTGTCAAGGCATGCAGAGCTTTGCAAAGCTTTTATTTTTCTGTGGGGAGAATTGCCACCAAACAATCCAGAGGTGAATGGACCGTGCTTTCCCATGGCATGAAAAATAAACCGTTTAGCTTTAGTTCTAAATATAAAACTTTATTTTAAAGGTATCAAAAGAATGGATCACATCCTACCAGTAAAATAACACGTCCGTCCGGACCGAGATTTATTTATTTATTTATTTATTTTATTTGAATGGATTTCTATGCCGCCCAACTCCCGGAGGGACTCTGGGCGGCTCACAACATATTAGAATCCATTACAAAATATAAAAGACAGCAATTAAAAAATATAAAAAATACAAAATACAAAAGTTAAAAGAGTATCTCACAATCACAAACAAGGGGGGAGACCCATATCTAATCTAGTTGGTCCCTCTTTCACCCTGCCTGCCAGAAGAGCCAAGTTTTTACTGCTTTCCGGAAGGCCAACAGGGTGGGGATAGTCCTGATCTCCGGGGGAAGCTGGTTCCACAGGGAGGGAGCTCCCACAGAGAAGGCCCTCCCCCTTGGCCCCACCAACCGACATTGTTTGGTCGATGGGACCTGGAGGAGGCCGACTGAACGTAAACAAGGGCAGAACAAAGAAACAGAAACTCACACATGCGTACTGCATCAGTCACAAGACACTTAGATAAGAACTTCTCAGGTTACACACACAAGATAAATGCTCATGGAAGCTCAACTGACGAACCAAAAAATAACAATATTGACAAAAATGGTGTTAGGGCATTGTGTGACAAACCTCACATTTATTTATTTAAACACTTACACAGCCAACCATCTTTCAAGCAACTCATTTTCTACATATGTCTCCATGCCACATGTCTGCCCCAAAGGGGAAGAACTTGATGCCTAATAAAAATAGTTTTGTTTCTTTGAATAAAGCAAGAGAATCCCGCAGACCCCAGTGTGCTAAACTTAAAGAGCTAAAAATTACAATTAAAGGAGAACACTTAAATTTGACTTGATAATACAGAATGAAGCCAACTATTTTTAACACTGGACATATTGACGGATATTATTGAACAATGGACTCAGAAATTCATTTTAAGTGCATCTAAACATAGATTGTGTTTATCTCAATCTGACAAGACTGTGATGGATCTGAGAGTAGATTTTAAAATGCCACGCTACAAGGAGAAAGATGCTATACTGGGCATACAAAGGAAACTGACTGATAGCTTAATAATTAAAAGGGTTATACAATTAAAAACCAAGGAAGTGATCGAGATGATTTTCCTAATTTGGGTTTATGAAAGAAGCTTGTTGAATTTTTGAAGAATTTTGTAAGAAGGGAAAGGGGGGGAAATGAAAAGAAATCAAGTTCTAGTTTATTATTTGAAGAGACTGAAGATTAAGATTGTTCTAAGTAAAAGGAAGGAATATAAAGTTGATTTGATCAAGGTTAAAACAGATTTTTTTGTTATCTCTGGTAACCCTTAATAAACTTTTGCTAACATCAGAACTGAAATGACATGGCTTTAAGACAGGGGTCTCCAAACTCGGCCACTTTAAGACTTGTGGACTTCAACTCCCAGAATTCGTTCCCAGAATTCTGGGAGTTGAAGTCCACAAGTCTTAAAGTGGCCGAGTTTGGAGACCCCTGCTTTAAGAATTTGTTTATAAATAAGAGCTGGGATATGGGGAGAAGAGATCTTTTGTTTTGTTTTAAGGGAAGATGAACAATTACTAAAATGGTTTATACTTGTGATGAAGGCAGGGGGAAGTCATTTCTTTATATATTTCTTGTCTTACTGTATTATTTTTTCTATTTTTTAATCCTTTTATGTTAATTTGTTTGTATTAGTTTTTATCTTTCTAATTGGACAGGTATACCTTGACTTTCAACCATTAATTTAGCGACTGTTCACATTTATGGTAGTGCTGAATGAATAACCTTAATTATAATATTGAACAGAGGCCATTTCTGTGCTTCTGTAGTCACATGATCAAAATTTACCCTTACAGCTGCAGGGGCACTTTAATTGTCTCCACCTACCCATATTCTCCCATATCTATGCTCTACTGCTGCCCTACCCTTCACTGTCCCAGATGATCTTCACCTTCTCAGAATACAGAATACAAACACAGAACACAGAATGTAGAGTACAGATTACAGAGTAACAGGTTGAAAAAGGACTTTGGAGGTCTTCTAGTCCAACCCCCTACTTCAGGAAAACCTATACCATTTCAGACAAATGGCTGTCCATTTTCTTAGAAACCTCCGCTTGGGTGGGTGCTTGCTTAATAACCCACAATTTTTTGTTAATGATGGCAACTGGGACTAATGGCATCGACATCACTAAGTGATACAGTCAATGTGATATCTTGCCTTACAATTGCATCACTTACCAACAGAAAGTCTGGTACCTATTGGGACTGCAAATTGAGGACTACCTACAATGTTTTATTACATCTACCATGTATAAGAAGGACTTGATGTCTCTTGTTTTACAGCAGGGGTGTCAAACTGGATTTCTTTGAGGGCAGATCAGCATTGTAGTTCTCCTCCCCGGGCCGGCGGGGGGAAGGGGAGTGCGGGGAAGATGGGAGGGAGATGGTATGGATGTCTCCTGCAGCACTCTACTGGCCAAAATGGGGCATGGGGGAGCCCCCCTGTACCTTATTTTCGGCCTCTTCGGCCTCCAGCAGCACTCTGCCAGCCAAAAATGGGCCACTGGGAGGCCTACTGAGGGCTCCGTGCGACCTATTTTTGGCTGGCAGAGTGCTGCAGGAGGTCGGGGAGGCCGAAAACGGGTTGTGGGAGGCTGCATGTGGCCCGCTTTGGCCAGCAGAAGCACCGGGGGCCGGTCCTTTGATATTTCCAAGCTGGCCCCGCAGGCCGGATTTAAGTACCCTGTGTGCTGGATCCAGCCCGCTGGCCTTGAGTTTGACACCCCTGTTTTAGAGCTTAAATAGTCATTTTTGACTAGTTGCCAAATTATTTCAGGACAAGCCTACACTTTAAATGCTCTACAAACTGCAGTTAAGGGTCAGAGATAGCTAAATTCTCATATGCATTCCAAGTAATTTTTCTTCTTTTTTCAGAAGAGGTTAATGATGCTAAAGAGAAGAGGCAGATTAAATGTTCAATCAAATAACAACATATGGAAAATTCTGCCTGGTGCTGCATTCGGCAAAAACACTCAGACTTCCATTCTAGTGAGACTAGTATTAATAATAATTTATCCATCTGCTGCAGCTTTTCCTGGCAGATTCTGAATCTTTTATGGATACTAATAATTAACCCTCATACTGCTTATTGCAGGAATATATCATATTATGCAGATTTTGTAAAAAGGGATGAACAAAGAGAAAACAGCAACCTTCAAGCCCACACAGTTAATCTTCTAAAGGAACCTTACAAATTACGAGCATGGAATAATGGGCTTCTAGCCATTCATGTCTCTGCTTTTCTACCAAGCTTTAGAACATGTCATAACTTCAATTATTTTTTTAAAAAATATTTTATTTAGACAGAAGTAAATTGTTTTGCCAAGCAAGATGTTGCATTCTGCTATCATTTTTATTTCCAGTAATGCCATTATGCCCGGTGTAATTACTCTAGGCATCCTTGGAAAATAAAATTGAAGGGTTACTGCTAGGAAGACTGCAGGATATGGTCAAAAAAGTCAAGATGGAGGCTATGATGTCCATTTAAAAAAACAGGTGGAATTATGATCTCAGGGAAATGGTGCGGAGTCTAAGGCAGATAGCAGTTAAGAATAGCAATAGCAATAGCACTTAGACTTATATACCGCTTCATAGTGCTTTATAGCCCTCTCTAAGTGGTTTACAGAGTTCAGCATATTGCCCCCAACAATCTGGGTCCTCATTTTACCCACCTCGGAAGGATGGAAGGCTGAGTCAACCTTGAGCCTAGTGAGATTTGAACAGCTGAACTGCTGAACTAGCAGTCAGCCTGCAGTGGCTGCATTTAACCACTGCACCACTTCAGCTCTAAGAAATAAGTTAAATAAATATAAATATAAATACTGTATTTTTTGGAGTATAAGACACACTCCCCCCCCAAAAAAGAGGGTGAAAATCTGGGTGCATCTTATACTCCGAATGTTGCCCTGCCCAGCCTCTCAAAACGGAAGTTTCAGAGGCTGAAAAATGGAGCTTCAAGCCTCTGAAACAGACCTTCAGACACTGAAATGGAGCTTCAGAAAAAAAGCCTCTGATACAGAGCTTCAGACTCTGAAACAGAGCTTTAGAAAAAAAGTCTCTGAAATGGACAACCAATGAACCTGTTGCTAAAATTCACCTCTGGGAACAGCTGGTTGGGGGTATTCCGGGAGGCCGATCCACCCGCCAATCAGCTTTTTTCTTATTTTCCTCCCCAAAAAACTAAGGTGTGTCTTATACTCCAGTGTGTCTTATAGTCTGAAAAATACGGTAATATAAATATAAATAATCACCCCATTGCAGTCAGCTACTTGATTTTTGGAGACATACCCTGTAGCCATCCCTGGCTGCTGCAGTCTAGAACTTCATTTGAAATTATGTCTCTTTGTCCTAAAACAAAAAAAAAGTCATAAGTAATCTAGGTTTGCAGAGAACAACTGGACAGCTAGACGTGTTGAAGAAAAGGAACTCACATTTTGCTTTCTTGGCATTTGAATTTTTTGGGGACTGGCTCCACCCATCATAGTAGATCTGTTATGGATGTACCTACGAGGTGGGTTTCAGCAGGTTCTGACCAGTTCTGGAGAACCAATAGCAGAAATTTTGAGTAGTTCATAGAACCGGTAAATACCACCTCTGACTGGCCCCGCCCCCATCTATTCTCTGCCTCGCGAGTCCCAGCTGATAGGGAGGAAATGAGGATTTTGCAGTAACCTTCCCCTGCAGTGGGGAGGGAATGGAAATTTTACAGTATCCTTCCCCTGGAGTGGGGTGGGAATGGAGATTTTACAGTATCCTTCCCCTGCCATGTCCACCAAGCCCACCAGACCACACCACGCCCACCAAGCCACGCCCATAGAACCGGTAGTAAAAAAAATTGAATCCCACCACTGTACAAGATGTTCAAAAAAATCCAATTGAGTTATCTTTATATAGGTATTGCCCCATTGCTGCTTCAAGCCGTGTCTTCTTACACTGCAATAATGGTAGCTGTTTTTTTTGCAGGTTTTGTCTTAACCCATATATGTATCTTAAGGAAAGGAGAAGAGCCACATAGGGTGCAGTGTATTCTGTAGATAAGCATAAGAGTTGGAAGAAGAAACAGAAACAACAGCAATGCTTGCCAAGGATGGTGGGCAGAAGAGAAAGTGGACAGTTATGAACTTGAGATTAGAGGCAGAGGGGATTTCCAGTGAGGAAAGTGAGGCAAGCTGACATCTCTTTGGGAACAGAGACACACGCTGGCTGAAAGGTGGATGCTGGTTGGCAAAATCTTTCTGGACCAAAGAGAGCTCATAAGGTAACCCACTTGTACTCCAGATGGCTGCTCTTTTGGGTAAACTGCAGAAATGGAAGTTTTTGCAGTCAGCTGAGCAGTTGAACAACTTGGAGTCTCAGGATATTATACAATGTATGCTCACAACTGTGGTATAGCCTATACAAGGGCTGTCAAACTCGCGGCCCATTTATTATTATTATTGTTGTTGTTGTTGTTGTTGTTGTTGTTGTTGTTGTTGTTGTTATTATTATTATTATTATTATTATTATTATTATTATTATTATTATTATTATTATTATTATTATTATTATTATTATTATTATTATTATTATTATTATTATTATTATTATATGCCGCCCAACTCCCAAAGGACTCTGGGTGGCTTTACAACATAATAAATATAAAATATATAATTAAACATTAAAATAGTTAAAATGATTTCAAAAACCCATGCATATCCTTTCATGGCTGGATCTCACAGATTACAACTGCGACATCAACGGCCCCAGGCCTGCCGGAAAAGCCAGGTCTTAACTGCTTTTCGGAAGGCCAATAGGGTGGGGGCAGTCCAGATCTCCAGAGGTAGCTGGTTCCAGAGAGTCGGGGCAGCCACAGAGAAGGCCCTCCCCCTTGGACCCGCCAGCCGGCACTGTTTAGCTGACGGGACCTGGAGGAGACCAACTCTGTGGGATCTCAGTGGTCGCTGGGAGCTGTGTGGCAGAAGGCAGTCTCAACCTGGTCCTAAGCCATGTAGGGCTTTAAAGGTAATGACTAACACCTTGAATTGTGTCCGGAGACCAATAGGGAGCCAGTGTAGCTCGCGGAGGATTGGTGTAATGTGGGTGTACCTAGGTGCACCCACGATAACTCGTGCGGCTGCATTCTGGACCAATTGTAGTCTCTGAGTACTCTTCAACAGTAGCCCCATGAAGAGCGCATTGCAATAATCTAATCGTGAGGTGACAAGGGCATAATTGACTGTGAGGAGAGCCTCTTGATCCAAGTAGGGTCGCATGGGCCAGATGCGTCATGCGCTGGCCATGCCCACGCCCAGTTTAGCAAAGGGGGGGGGACTCTTGATATGTCACATGACGATGCAAGTTTGACACCCCTGGTCTATACATATAACAAGTCCTGCCAGTTTTATTTCCTAATCGTAATGAATCTACACATATAGAGGGTATCACTATGACAAATATGAATTGTATGTTATTTCAAAATAATTATGTTAAGACATGCAGTGAACTTAAAAATATATATTAAAATGCAGTAAAGCAGAACTGTCATTGTTCAGAAGAATTTCTGTCATTAAGATGAAGCTTTTTTATCTAGAATATTATTTTTGTTCCACACAATACTTGCTTTGACAACTGATGCACAGAAGAATATGTCTAAATTTGAATGGTGAGAAAAATCACAAGTTTAATATACGGTATTACAAAGTGCAAAAGAAAGAGCAGGATTGGGTTTACCTGATTTAAAATTGTACTTTGCTGTTTGTTGTGTAGTTTGGATGATAAGAGTGGGTGTTGCTGAGAAATAGAAGGCTACTGAAGTTAGAAGGACACAATCTGAGATTTGGGTGG
>JALIGW010000003.1:188870200-188957700 GCA_023053685.1 Diadophis punctatus similis
ATAGATAGATAGATAGATAGATAGATAGATAGATAGATAGATAGATAGATAGATAGTACTTTAAATAATTATTAAAGGATAAGGGAAAATGTGCAGACATTTCCCACTGCATGCAACATTTCCACACATACCAGTAGGAAATAAGCATTTCTGGATGCAGTTTTTAAAAGAACACCCTGAAATCGCCATTCCAGCACTAAAAGACCAGATGCCATTTGCAGCCATGTATCATGGGGGGGGGGGACACCTCTCTACATGCAGCAACAAAAAAAAACAAGCATAGAAATAAGCTAATTACAGAAATTGATATCTGCTTACAAATACTGTAATATCAATTGTTCCAAATCTGAACATTTATCCAAGCAAAAGCAGCCACATCCCAGTTGCAGAATTTTGATGTGTATGGTTAAAATGTTTAGCTTCCCAAATCATTTGGAAATTCCTTTTTTCCTTTTTGCAGAGAAAGATGGATGTTACATTCACAATAAACAAGTTACTACTCATTACTCCCCTAAATGGAAGGACTTTCTGAAACAGTAATTTTGGACATATGTTTTGGCGCAATTCAAATGCGTTTAATAATATATAATTTTATATAAATAAAGTACAAGAAGTGAAATTTTGATTTTACTGCCAATTTTTCTGCCTTCTGCAGCTTTGCCCCTTAAACTAGACCTTAACCTTTAACAGGTTCTATGACTTGAAAATGTTTGAAAACTCCTATAATAGAGTATAATCTCAGTCCCTGGTGCTGATATTCAAAGGGTGATTTATGAGGATCATGTATCAGGGACGGGTTCCTAAATTTTTTACTACCACTCCGTGGGCGTGGCTTATTTTGTGGGTGTGGCCTGCCAGCCATGTGACTGGGTAGGTGCGGGCCTCGGGAGCTTGGCAGCGGCCAGAGAAGCGGGGGGGGCATTGCCCACCCGCAACGCAGCCCCCCGCAGCGGGAGCAGCAAGAGGAGGCTCCGTCCGGCCTGAATGCTTCTCCCCATTCGATGATCCTACGCTCCTGCTGCCCGTTCCCCCTCCCCTCAGCTGTTCGAGAAGCCTCAAACGTGCGAAAATGCCTGGGATCATCACCGCATGTTCGTGGCTTCTCGGACTGCTGAAGGGAGGGGAATGGAGATAGCTCCTGCCGCCCGTTCTTTCAGTGTCTCACGCGCTCCCTCAGCCATCCTCCCCTGCTTGGACTCACTGTGGGGTAGGAAGGCAGCGCATGCGCAGTGCCGGAAGCTCAGCTTCTGGGCATGCGCAGAATAAATTTTTAAAAAAAATTAAAAAAAAAATTTAAAAAATGTTGGTGCCCAGGCACCGGCAACTGACCGCACCAGTACTGTGACGTCATCAGCGGGACGCTACTAGTGCTATAGAGTGGACCGCACTGGTAGGAACCCACTACTGTCATGTATGGCTTGCTGCCTGCAAGTTGTCTAGCCCTTAACTTAGAGGTTCAGTCCAGTATTTTTTCGCAACAATAATTATTTGTCCTATTTGAAAATAAGCAAAAGAAATGAAAGAAGGAGCCATAGCTTAAAGAATTATTCTTGGGGGGAAAATGTAGCAGTGTAGTTCATCTGATGCATAATTAGAATTCTATGCTTTTTGATGTCGAAAAGTGACTTAAAACAAGCCGCCGTAACCTGTAAGGGCTCCCAATGTAATTTCTAGCACTAAAACAATGTATTGCTACATCTAAGAAAGTAAGTGGAGCAGAAAAACAACAAAGAAGGGTGCTTTTTGTGAGGTATTTTCTTTTCCTCCCTCACATCCCATAATATCAACAGCAAGATCTATAGTCAGTTGAAAGAAGTGGAATGAGAGTGACACTCAATGGCAGTTTCAAATATAAAACCTCTTTCTTCAAAAAAAAGCTGGTTCTCCAGAGAATTGTGGTCTGTTCGTTGAACAGCCTGAAAGATATCATTGTAATTTTGGAAATGGAAATTTAAGGCTTTCTTTAATTATTATTTCTTTAAAAAGCTACAGAAACATATGCACGATGCTAGTAGCATTGCTATATTTGTGTGTCTCACTCACTCCACCGTTCTGCTGGGTTGGGTGATTTATTTTGTTCTCTTTTTCTAAGAATTTTATTGTGGACTAACTGGTGCTTTTGCCAACCACTTCAGTGATTTTTAAAAAAAGAAAATCCAGATTGATTTAGTTATCATGCCAATAAAAATGATCAATAAGCAATATTGCCTACACGCTCAATAGCAACGTTTACAGCCACTATAGATAATACTATTCCGGAAGGTATGTTTTGGATTAAGGTGGTGGCTAACATAACTTCATACTTAGTCCTGTAGTTAAAAAGGTAAAGGTTTCCCCTGTCCAGTTGTGCCTGACATTGCTCATCTCCATTTCTTAGCTGAGGGAGGCAGCGTTGTCCAAGTACACTTCCACTAGCTTGACTATATGCCAAGGTGTATGGAACACTCTTACCTTCCCACCAAAGTGGTATCTATTTATCTACTCCCATTTGCATGCTTTCAAACTGATACAGTAGGTGGGCAGGAGCTGGGGAAAGCAATGGGAGCTTACCCCGTTGTGCAGTGGTCGGGTCTCCAACCCAGGATGTCAGCTTTCCAGCTAACAAGTTCAGCATCTTTTAACCGCTGAGCCATTGCGGCTCCTGTATTTACTCATACATAAATATTTATTTGTTCAGCGCTTCATGAAGATAAGAGAAGGGGGTACGGGATGCTGGGGAGGATGTATTTGATATGGGCAAGCAAGAAGTGATCCAACCAAGATCATATCAAAAGACTCTTAATCATTCTTGATGGCTTGACACCTCTTTCCTTCCTCTTCTTTTGAAGAAACATCATTGCAAAGCAGCTAATTTGTTGAGCATTTTTCGGTGGTGTCAAATCTGCTGACAGACATTACAGTCTTTCCAAAATAGAAGGAATGGAAAGGCTGCAGAATAAGAGAAAAACAACTTATTTGGGAATCAGCAGTTTTGCTGCTTAGAGAGACATATTGGGAAGAAAAAAAATCAAGATGGCAGCCACAACCGTGTGATCAAAGCCCCACCTCTTTTGAAATTGTGTCTTGCTTTGATCACATATGGGTAGTCCTCAACATATCCCACAACTGGGATCAGAATTTCCGTTGCTAAGCAAGGCATTGTCGAGTCACTAATGAATGGTTGTAAGTTGTGGACTATCTGTATCACAACCTCCATTTTGACTTTTTGGGTACTTTTATTGAAGATGCTACTACTACTAAAGGAACAAGTTTGCTTCCATTATATTCTACATTTGTATATTCAATTCAGTGGTGGGTTTCAATTTTTTTTACTACCAGTTCTGTGGGCGTGGCTTGGTGGGCATGATGTGGCTTGGTGGGCATGGCAGGGAAAGGATACTGTAAAATCTCCATTCCCTCCCCACTCCAGGGGAAGGTTACTGCAAAATCCCCATTTCCTCCCGATCAACTGGGACTCGGGAGGCAGAGAATAGATGGGGGCGGGGCCAGTCAGAGGTAGTATTTACAGGTTCTCCGAACTACTCAAAATTTCCGCTACTGGTTCTCCAGAACTGGTCAGAATCTGCTGAAACCCACCTCTGATTCACTTGTAAAGAAAACCGATCCTAGAAAAATTTTCTTCGGTGTGCTCTCCTCTCAGTCAAATAAAACAAATTGCTGTTCCCTCAACTTCTCTCTCAGGCAAGTTGGGAGATTTTAATAATATATTCTTTAAAAATCTGTCTGGCGTTCAAGATGAAAAACAAAAATCACGACCAATATAGTTTCAGGCCATATCTTCTGCTGCCTCTGTTTTCAGAGTAATAAAGCTTCATCTATCTGCAGTTCATAATTCAAAAACAAAAATGACAGCCAGCAAGAGGCATTATTGAGACCTCATGTTGC
Source organism: Diadophis punctatus similis (assembly GCA_023053685.1). Classification (NCBI taxonomy): domain Eukaryota; kingdom Metazoa; phylum Chordata; class Lepidosauria; order Squamata; family Dipsadidae; genus Diadophis; species Diadophis punctatus. The sequence continues at coordinate 188,874,086 of JALIGW010000003.1, forward strand.
AGAGGGTTTTATTTCTTTTCCTTACAAAATATATGGCTCTAGTAAGATTTGCGCCAATAGCATTCTCATTACCATCGTAAATAATTCAGTGATATTAACTATCCAAATTTGTACTGCTTCATGAAACATTTTTGCTATCTTCTTTGTAAAGAGGAGAGGTGACATTGAAATCCAGGACGTGAGCTTTGATTATGTAGGAATCCTCAAATAAATAATTTTCTCAGTCTATTTAATATTGCTGAAGTCAAACACGCTCTATCACTTCCTGGAAACTGCAATCTACTAAATATAAAATACCAGTACACTCAACCTCAAAAGCTTTAGATACCACCACCCTAAGCCTCCAAAAAATATTACCAGAGGCAGTTGTGTTGTTATTGCTGTTATTATTCTAGTAGTAATAATACTAGAATAACTTAACAACTAATATACCGTATTTTTCTGAGTATAAGACGCACCAGAGTATAAGACGCATTTTAGTTTTGGGGGAGGAAAACAAGGAAAACAAGGAAAACTCTGCCTCCCAGCAATTTGCCAAACAGCAAACAGCAAACAGTACAGATGATATACACTGTTTGCTGTGTATTTCTGTGCATGTGTGCTTGACCCATAGAAATGGCAAAGAATTGGAGAAATGTACATTTATGGCAGTATATTAATCCCAGAAAGTTTTCTTAAATGTAATCACACTAACTCCTCCCAATTATTTAAATAGATCTACTCCAAACATGACTAGTCAGGATTTCTCAGCTGCCTTCTTTTAATACTAATACTTAATACTAATACTTAATACTAAAACAGGACATTTCAGATTATACTTTTACAGATCTTTAAAATTGATGTGGCTTTCTGGAAGTATTCTCTGCTATTTAAAAGAAGATACAATAGCACTGGGCCTCTTCAGAGCAAGCATTTATTTTAAAAAGCTTCTTCATTTTGTTAAGTTGTCTAGAACAATAATAAAGCAGTCTTTAAAAAATAAGTCTAATAATTTGAACACTCTACAAACATTTAACAAAATAACATATTAACAGAATCTGCCTCTACCTAGGATAGAACTCACAACCTCCTGATTGTGAGGCAAGAGCTCTAGCTCTGAGCCATAGCAGCTATAGCTTGCCTCCATTTGATTTCAGCAACCTAATATTGCCAGCAGTTTATCTCCCAGCAATTTGTCACATTACAGCCACCGTAGTTAGTTTCATTTTACCATGTGGCTTGCAAGCCTGTCAGCTGTAGGTCGGGAGGCAGTTTATCTCTTCTTGTGCTCTTCTTGTGCTTTGCCCTGTTTGCTGCAAAGAGGTAAATTGCTGGCAGGCAGAGGCCAAAGGGTGGGGATGGCTGGGTGGGGCTACATTAGGTGTATAAGACGCACCCAGGTTTTCACCCTCTTTTTGAGGGTAAAAAGGTGCGTCTTATACTCCGAAAAATACGGTACATCTATATATATAGAAAAGCGAAAACCACTCACGTCGTAATCACGAAATCTCCAGAACCGTAAAGCCTACAAACTTGAAATTTGCCACGTATGTTCCTCTTGGCTTCTAGGTGCTCACTAAGAAAGGATTTTTTGAAATGACCATCAGAGGGAGTCGTGCGCACATGCGCAGGAGGCGAGGGTGATTGGGATTGGGATTGGCAGCGCCGGGTCATCAGCTAGTTGTTAATAATAATACTAGAATAACTTAACAACTAATATATTGTTTAATAAGGCTTCAGAAAAATCATTAAACAAATGACAGAAGGGTAAATATATTCATTATATTTAATTTAAATTGCCTTCAAAAAATCAATGAAATAAAATCAAATTTAGCCTTTATTCCAGGCCAGTCGGCTGTATTTGTGGAAGCATCCCTGAACATGACCTTAGCAAGCAAAGAACAATCCTAAATTTAGCAAAAACTTCTAATTTAGAGAGACTGGAGCAGATTCAGAGGGCAGATGAAGATAGAAACAAGTCTTCTGTGCAAAGCTTCAAAAACACTGGGCATGTTTGATGTGGACAATAAAGAGTTCAAAGAATAAGAAAATATTCTTCTAGTAACTCAGACATTGCCATCTTAGGCAAAAGATATAATTTCTGCTGCCCATTGTCAAGGATTATATCTTATCTTATTTTATTTATTTATTTTGTCATTTTGTTTTTTTGTCAAAAACATATATATATATATATATATATATATATATATATATATATATATATATATATATATATATATATATATATATATATATATATATATATATATATATATATATATATATATATATATATATATATAGTATATTGTGGCTTAGAGGTTAAAGCAACTGCCTGACAAGGCAAGCAGCCCAAGTTCGAATCCCAGAAGTGTATGGCTAGCTGATAAGAGCTAAATAGCTTGAAATAGATCTATACTAGTCTCCCTTTATTTCTTTATCAATAAAAATGTTATACCATATTTTTCAGAGTATAAGACACACCTTTTTACCCCCCAAAAGAGGGTGAAAACTTGGGTGCATCTTATACACCAAATGTAGCCCCACCCACCCACCCACCCTCACCCTTTGGCCTCTGCCTCCCATCAATTTACCTCCTTGCAGCAAACAGAACAGAGTCTGTTAAGCCAAGCAACAGATTATCAGCTTCCCAACCCTCAGCTGATTGAGGTTGCAGGCAGGCCATGTGCTAAAACTGAAAGTGAAACTAAAGCTGCAAGGAGGCAAATTGCTGGGAGGTAGAGGCAGATGCAGAATTTTATTTTCTTGTGCTAATCAGACTGCTGAAACTGGATGCAAGGAGGTAAGTCAATAATTATAAATGTCTGTAGAATGTTCAAATTATTAGACTTATTTTTTAAAGACTGCTTTATTGCTGTTCTAGACAACTTAACAAAATGAAGAAGCTTTTTAAAATAAATGCTTGATCTGAAGAGGCCCAGTGCTTTTGTATCTTCTTTTAAATAGCAGAAAATAATGTATACTGCCAGAAAGCCACATCAATTTTAACAGCATCTGTACAAGTATAGTCTGAAATGTAACAATGTCCTGTTTTAGTATTAAGATAAGGCAGCTGAGTTAAACCCTGACTTAGTCATGTTTGGAGTAGATCTATTTAAATAATTGGGAGGCGTTAGTGTGACTACATTTAAGAAAACTTTCTGGCATTAATATACTGCCATAATGTACATTTCTCCAATTCTTTGCTATTTCTATGGGTCAGGCACACATGCACAGAAATACACAGCAGAAATACACAGCAGAAATACATATCACCTGTACTGTTTGCTGTTTGCTGGGAGGCAAATTGCTGGGAGGCAGAGGCAGAATTTTTTCCCTTGTTTTCCTCCCCCAAAACTAAAGTGCATCTTATACTCCGGTGTGTCTTATACTCAGAAAAATACGGTATATAAAAAAATGGTTTGTCATGAAAGCGACTGTTTTCATGTCAATCTCCAGGAGCCTCCAGCTCCTAGGTATTCCAACATCTAGTATATCAGTTTATCAGGAGGCCATTTCTCTTGTGGATTTTCTTCTCCATATTCAGAAATCTGGATAGCCAAGAAGTTTCCCAAGTGTTTGGAAGGTGTGAAACAATATTAGCAGTAGTCCCCTTCACTCCTGCCAAAATGAAACACATTTAAAAAATGCCATGAGGAGGATTTAAAAAGAAATCCTCAAGTAGCTTGAAACCAGAGTAGAAAACAAATATTTCTTCACAAAAACATGATTTATTAACTATGGAATCTACTTTCTTGTAGACCCTACATAACATGATAAATGTCAAGAGAATGGACAAATTCATGAAAGAAAATCTTAGGGGCAACTGTCATGATTTCGGATGAAAGAATTTTTTTTAAATGCTGTTAGTGGGAGAGAATGATGATCTTCATGTCACATGAGCTGGTAAGTTCCCAGGGACATCTGGTTGGCTACTGAAGGAAACAGGATGTGGGAATTTTAATCCTGTTTTAGACACCAACTTTCCCATAGACGGTCCTTTGCTTTTGCCTTTAATTGCCTTTGCCCTTTGTCAAGCTACAAGGTGGTCTGGTTAGATGGACAGAAAATGTCTTTTCTCTACTCAAGCAGGTCAATTTGGTCATCTTAGCAAGTTCCATCATCTTCACCAACCATTCCTCGATCGTAGGCATTGCCAAATATTTTTCTCATTCTGCATAAAATAATCTCACAGTGGCTGTCATATATAAAAACAAAGTTCCATGACATTTTGTTTATCCATCAGTTGCAAGAAGAAAAGCTCTGGTTTCAGTTGCATATTAATCTTTAAAAGTTTCTGAATCAATGTATTCATCAGAACTCAAAATCTTCTAGCTTTTTTGCATCGTCAATCATGATAAAATGACCCTTCTTATTGCTCACATTTTCAACATAATTTTGAAATACTTTTATACATTCTGGATAATTTTTCGGGTGTCATATAACGACAGTACATCATTTTATAAAAGTTCTCTTTAAGTTTATAACATAGTGTACATGTTAGTTCCTGTCAACCATATATTTTCCCATTGTTTAATCTGTGCATTATAACCAACATTTTTAACTCACTTTATCATACATTTTTGATTTGTTCTTCGGTTTCACATTTCAATAAAAGTTTATACATTTTAGCAATCACATGTTTATCATTTGTGTACAATTCCATTTCAAAGTCAGTCTTAGAATATTCAGTACCATAAATTCTTTTGTCTCCTTTGTATCTTTTGATTACTGTAAATAGAAAAACCATTGACAATTATGTCCTGCTGCAGTCAATTGTTGTCTTGATTTTATTTTGTATTCCCCTTGACAGAATTCTATTATCTCACAGTATGTTAACCATTTGTATTTACCTTCTTTATTTCTAATCTATAAAATGCTTTTTGAAAATACCCCTGTATTTTCAAGGGGTGTTTGCAGGGGCTGTATTTGTATCTATTCCATATTTTCAATATGGCACATCTAATATACTGCAATGTTTTTTTTAATGTATATTGACCTTAACTTTACCACAAATATCTATGCCATCCAAATCTCAGGTCATGTTCTTCAAACTCTAAAAGTCTTCTATTTCTCAGCAACACGGTCTCTTTCATTCAAATCAGTAACGAGCTACAAAATACAATTTCAAATCAGGTAAATCCTCTTTGCTTTGCAACTTGCAACACCTGATATTTAACTTGAGGTTTCCAGTGGTGAAATCCAATTTTTTTACTACCGGTTCTTTGGGTGTGGCTTGGTGGGCATGGCTTGGTGGGAGTGGCTTGGTGGGCATGGATACTGCAAAATCTCCATTCCCACCCCACTCCAGGGGAAGGATACTGCAAAATCTCCATTCCCACCCCACTCCAGGGGAAGGTTACCGCAAAATCCCCATACCCTCCCCACTCCTGGGGGAAGGATACTGCAAAATCTCCATTCCCACCCCACTCTGGGGTCAGCCAGAGGTGGTATTTGCCAGTTCTCCTAACTACTCAAAATTTCCGCTACTGGTTCTCCAGAACCTGTCAGAACTTGTTGGATTTCACCCCTGGTTTTTTCCTCGTCATACTGTAGGAAGTATGCACCTATCCCCCCTCTTAGAGGAATGAAATATTTTAGGAAATATTTAAAAGGCAGAATATTATATTTCCCTGGATGAGAAATGGAGAAACAATGTTTTTAGGCAGGAAAGAGACTCACTCATTCCCCCCACCTTTGTCAATGGAAAATTAAGGCCAGAGCCAACTCACTCATTCCCCCCACCTTTGTCAATGGGGAGTCTATTCTACATAACAAAGATCTACCCCCTTCAGGCAGACCCATCTAGCAAACAGAAAGTCAGCAATGGCACCTGGAAAGATTGCATCAGCCAGCACTCAAAACTAGCCGGGGACACAGATAAAAGCCTACAGAGTTAACTAGGACCCCTGACCCCTGGGAGTCTGACAGCCAATGGGATATATTTCTTACACAGGAACAGAAAACTCTTAAGGTGGGACCCAACAGAGGGTACCAAAATCTCAGGGACTCTCAGCAACGCCCTTTTTTTTCTTCTTCAACATCTTCTTCAACATCTTCGAGGATTCCCCTTTTCCTCAGGACCTCAAACCATGTGGTCCTGCTGTCGACCATTAAACCATCTTTCCAAGCAGTCTCCATGTTTCCTATGTCTTTTTCCCTACTTGGAACTGAACCCAGGTGGACATTTCTTCCAACAATACAAACTTACATTTTGCCACTATTTTATTAATATTTATTTTATTTTGCCTTTTGCCACTATTTAAATAACGCATCAGTAGTCAAAACTGGTATTGTCTAAAACAATGCCAATTGTAATTTCTTTCATCTTAACATATCTTTTTAAACTTCATGTATGGCTTAACATAATTATTTTGAAAAAGATACAATTCACATTTGTCATGGTGATATCCAAATATTTTACTTTTTTCTCATTTTTAAAACCTGTTTTTTCATCAGTTTTGTTTGTTTCCCTATTTTTGTACTTTTTATTAACATCTTCATCTTCTGTTTATTAATCTTAAAACCTGTGAGTGTACCAATTTTTTAAAAATTTTCTCATTAATAATTCTATTCCATTTATTGGATCGTACAAAATTAATATCAAGTCAGCTGCCAATGGCCTTAAATTATAAGTTTCTCTTTTAATCTTTACTTCCACAATGATCTTACCTTGTCTTATATCTATTTCAAGAACTATTTCAAGAACTAAAATAAACAGAAGAGGTGACCGTCTTGTCCCTTTTTGTATCTCACAGGATTTTCTTAGATCACCATTGACAATTATTTCTGATTTCTCTGAAGTGCAGAACAATCTTACCCATTTGATAAATCTATCTCCAAATTTCATATTTTCCAAATTTTGACATGCATGTGCCGGAACCTGGAAGAGAGCATCTGGCCAGTGCGCATGCTCACCGGAACCCAGAAGAGAGCAGCTGGCCAGTGCACATGCGTACGCCGGAACCTGGAAGAGAACAGCTGGCCAGTGTGCATGCGCGCTGAAACCCAGAAGAGAGCAGCTTGCCAGTGCACATGCATGTGCCGGAACCTGGAAGAGAGCAGCTGGCTGGTATGCATGCATGCGCTGGAACCCAGAAGAGAGCAGCTGGCCAGTGCATATGTGTGCCAAAACCCAGAAGAGAGCAGCTGGCCAGTGCGCATGCGTGCACCGGAACCCAGAAGAAAGTAGCTGGTCGGTGCGCATGCATGCGCTGGAACCCAGAAGAGAGCAGCTGGCCAGTGCGCATGTGTGCCAAAACCCAGAAGAAAGTAGCTGGTCGGTGCACATGCAAGCGCCGGAACCTGGAAGAGAGCAACTGGCCAGTGCGCATGCGTGCACCGGAACCCAGAAGAAAGTAGCTGGTCGGTGCGCATGCATGCCGGAGCAGCTGTCTGGCATGCATGCGTGTGACAGAACCCGGAAGAGCAGCTGGCTGCTGCACGCATAGGCACCAGCCAGCTGCTCTCTTCTGGGTTTTGGCGCTCCGGCGTGCGCTCCAGTTTCGGCACTCGATGTCGAAAAGGTTAACCATCACTGACATAGGGTTTCTCTCATATAAATTGGAAACAGCGAAGAACTGGAATAAAGCTTTTTCCCAGCTCCAACATGCTTTTTTAGATCTCTAGAAACTAGTTTAGCTGTAATTCAAACATTTCTCCTCAAATCGCTTTTTTTTTAAAAAAAATCAATCAAATTCATTTCCTTTATTCCATCACAGAGACCAAAATAATGCCAATAAAAGTGAATGTGAACATTTTTCTAAATCTTTTATCCTCAAAAGCCTCCAAACTAAAAATGAGTATTCCACAAATAAAGAAAAAAAAATCCCTGTATTTTAGTTTTAAAATGATTTTTAGAGATTTTTAATAGCAATAGCAATAGCACTTTTCTTATATACCGCTTCATAGTGCTTTACAGCCCTCTCTAAGCGGTTTTACAGAGTTCAGCATATTGCCCCCAACAATCTGGGTCCTCATTTTACCCACCTCGGAAGGATGGAAGTCTGAATCAACCTTGAGCCTAGTGAGATTTGAACAGCTGAACTGCTAAACTAGCAATCAGCTGAAGGTTGCAATGCTGCTTTTAACCACTGCACTATCTCTGCGCTCCTAGCATGTTTTATGTAAATTACTAAACAGTTAAAAGATTTTTTTTAAATAATCTGTACACTACTATGGCCAACTTGTTCCCAGATGCTGTTCTAGAACTGCCATAATCCTTATCCATTGGGAATTATGGGCTTTGTAAAACACATATGAAGAACTAGTTATGTTTTATCAAATATCTACAAATAAAACAAGATAAAGACTGCTGCGTGGTCTACAAAAATCTTAAGTAACAAGGAGAAAGAAATGTGCAATTGATAACCAGTTCACGAAACAGTATGGTGACTTTTCCGTAACGTCCACAAATTATATACGGATAAAAAAACAGGAGGGAAAAGTCACCATTTCTATCCACACAACCAAGATCCCAGCAAAACACTCTATTTAATTCCAAATGTATACAATAAGGTTTGTTCTGACACATTTCAAATGCTCAATCAACCTTACCATTTTTTTTTGCTTCAGCGTTAACCATGATGCAGGCAGAGTGCAATATTGCTTTTTTAAAAACAAAACAAAGCTCACAGTAAAAAAAAGATAAGAATCTCTATTTCGCCTTCTCCATTTCTGTAACATTAGCTAGTAAGCATTTTAATTTTCCTTGATTATGTCCAGACTACGAGGGTTGCAAGTAGATGCTTCCCTTAAGCAGAATATGTTCCTTAGACGTTCCAGATAATAGGAAGAAGTACTGACACGCCAGGGAAAGGTGGAAGAGTCAGCCAGACATTTAAAATATCGTAAACGGTTCTGGTTCAAGGAAATTCCAGCTGGCTAATAGTTAATTCAAACCTGTTTCCCATCCTTCGTTGGAGGTGCAACGGGAGAAAACAGCAGTCTAGAAATGTGGTTGCAAAATGTCTATCGGACAGAGAACTATCTCAGCCTTCTCCTGCCAAATTATCAGGAAGAGGATCTGGGACATGCATTGTGGAAGTCTGGATGTAAAGACTCAGAAAACGAGGTCATCTCTAACGTACAGGAAGCAAATGGAGGTTGTCATTGTTCATTAGGAACAAGAGGATATTGTTAGAAGCAGTGGCAGTAGAAGGGTGGCCTAAATGTGGTACTGGCTAAACTTCACTGCTTCGCTAATGCCCAATCCGACTGTATCACCACCATTCAGATAGAAAGTCACACGAGAAGATCCAAGTAACATCTCCAAGCAAAGTGGCTCCCTTGCCCAAAGTCCTCCAAAATCTAGGAGCTCAGTACTTTTGCAGGTGTTCTTCTGGGAAACTGCAACATGAGAGCTTTGTGTCAATCAACCAATCAATCAGAATAGAGCTGGAAGGGACTTTGAAGGACTTCTGGTCCAAACCCTGCTCAAACAGGAGAATCTATACCAGTGATGGCGAACCTTTTTTCCCTTGGGTGCCGAAAGTGCATGCATGTGCGCTATCGCGCATGCACGAGTGCCCACACCCATAATTCAATGCCTGGGGAGAGCGAAAATGGCCTCCCCCGCCCCCCCAGAGGCCCTCTGGAGGCCGGAAATGGCCCATTTCCCAACTTCTGGTGCTCCCAGTAGGCCCATTTTTCGCCTTCCCCAGGCTCCAGAGGCTTCCCTGGAGCTGGGGAGGGCAAAAACGCCCTCCCTCGCCCCCCCGGAGGCCCTCCAGAAGCCGAAAACACCCTCACAGAGTCTCCGTGCAAGCCAAAAATCAGCTGGCCGGGGCCCACATGCGCGCTGGAGCTGAGCTAGGCAACAGCTTGCGTGCCGGCAGATATGGGTCCGCGTGCCACCTGTGGCACACGTGCCATAGGTTCGCCATCACTGATCTATACCGTTTCAGAAAAGTGGCTGTCCAGTCTCTTCTTAAAAACCTCCAGTAATGAAGCATCCACAATTTCGGAAGGCAAGCTGTTCCACTAGTTAATTGTTCTCACTGTTAGAAAGTTTCTCTAATTCAAATCAATTCTCTAATATAAGCTCTCCTTGATTAGTTTCTATCCATTGATGGTGCTTTGGAAAATAAGTTGACCCCCTCCTCTTTGTGCCAGCCCATCAAATACTAGAATACTGCTATCATGTTGTCCCTAGTCCTTCTTTTCTCTAGACTAGCCAAACCCAAATCCTGCAATCGTTCTTCATATGTTTTAATCTCCAGGCCTTTAATTGTCTTAGTTGCTCTTCTCTGTCCTTCTTCCAAAGTCTCAACATCTTTTTTGTAATGTGGTGACCAAAGCTGGATGCAGTATTCCAGGTGTGATCGTACTAAGGTTTAATAAAGTGGTACTAATACTTCATGTGATTTTTGATTCTATGCCTCTGTTGATACAACCAAGGATTGTATTAGCTTTTTTGGATGCTGCTGCATACTGCTGGCTCGTATTTAAGTGATTGTCCACTAGGACTACAAGATCCAAGCTATTAAAAAAGCCTTTGAACAAGTGTGCTTGGCAAAGCATGTTGGCATCAGGAAAGCACTCCTCAGAGCATTAATGTTGCTGCGTCCTATAGAAAGGCTGATGCAACCCCTTCAAAGGCTGTACGCACATCTGTGTTTACGCACATCTGCTTTACTGGCCAATACACACACAGAGCCAGCTAAGGGAAAGACTTCAAAGGAGTTGTACTAACCCTTCCAGAGGACACACAATTACTTTTAAGGATGCTTCATAAGTGCCAATGATCTTGTTTCGTGTTTTGTTCAGCAGAGCTCTGCAGTACAATAACAATGGGCCTTTCTTATCCTAAGTATGACCTTCCTTGGACTTCACCCTGCACCTCCTACCTTGCCAATTGCTATTATTCTGTTGCTTGGAAATAAGTTATCTCCATCCTGAAGAACTTAAAGCGCCTTTAGCCTGACTGTTTGTAGAGCTGAAAGCAAGATTTGCATATTCTTCTTTGGACAAAAAGGTCTGGTTTTAATTGTTGGGATTAATTTAGACCATATGTGCTCAACCTTAAGAGGGCTAAGGTTTTCTAATTCAGGAAAATGTAAAAATCAAAACCTTTGCAAGTTTCGTTCCAATTTAGCCCCATAAGTACATTTATTGAAATAGAAGTTACAGTATATTGATCTTCATCAAAGTTTTATTTATCGGATGGGAGAGACGTAGATTCAAGTCTATGCTCAGCCACTGAAACTTATTAGATGACTTCGAACTAGTCATTCATTCTTCATCCAGCTTACCTCAGAAGGTTGTTGTTATTGAAAAAAATGAGAGGAGGGAGCGCTACACAGAAACTTAAGCTCTTAGAGGAATGGCAGGATATACTGTATATATCTATGAAAGAAATTTATAAAGAATTCCTTTTTAACTGTGACAGTATTGAGAAAGTGTCTATAACTCCATGAAAGGTAAGAAAAGCTAGGGTAAGCTTTTGAGTTGGATGGGCAAATCTGAAATATTCAAAAAATGTTGTGGACACTCTGACCATTGTTGCCATATTGGCTATGACCAATAACACAACTATTTCATATTTATTTATTATTTTATTTTTCTGTAATCTGGATCCCCCCAACACATAAAAAGCCAACTGTTGAAGTCACTTGCTAACACCCCCTTGGCCTCCCCTTAGAATCCTTACTGTCACCCCCTCTTAGCTTTATCTTTGTCATTTGAACATGGCCCACTTCCAAACAAAGAATTGGGGTGTTGCCTGCTAGTTATATTTTTCTAAGAATGACAATAAAACCTATAAGTTTCCTTCCCACCCTAAAAAAATCATTTTCCCCAAAAATAAGTAATATGGGAATTTGGTAATAACGGAAAGAATGGAAATCCTTTTACCACAGCAACTACTACAGCATGTTCTTGAAGCCAAGTTTATTATCTAATTTGTCTAGGGCAGGCGTGTCAAACTCAATTTCATTGAAGGCCGCATCAGGGTTGTGTTTTACCTCAGGAGGGCTGGGATGGGCTTGGCCAGAGTGGGCGTGGCAAGCTCGACATCACTTGTGTTGGGGGCACCTGTGGTGGCCTAAGCACTCTGCCAGCAAAAACAGGCTCCTGAGCTCCGTTTTCGGCTGTGACAGCCTCCTGCAGCCCTCTGCCAGTGAAAACGGAACTCGGGAGAGCCACCTGCAGCCCTCACGAGTTATTTATTATTTATTTATTATTAAGTTCTTCTATGCCACCCTACTCCCTAAGGGCTCAGGGCGGCGTACAACATTTTAAAAGAACACTAAGCAATAAACATTCATTTTAAAAACAATTTTAAAACATTAAAAAATTAAAAGACATTCAACAACACACATACTGGGGGAGATCTTGGATAAAAACTAGTCTAAAACCCCTGCCTGCAGGAAGAGCCATGTCTTGACGGCTTTCCAGAAGGCCAGCAGGGTGAGGATAATTCGGATCTCTGGGGGAAGTTGGTTCCAGAGTACGGGGCCCCCCACAGAGAAGGCCCTCCCCCTAGGGCCCGCCAGCCAGCAGTTCCACTTTCACTGGCAGATGCACCATGGGCTGGCAGAGGCACCATGGGCTGGTGCCAGATCTAAGCACCCCACGGGCTGGATCCGGCCCGTGAGCCTTGAGTTTGACACCCCTGGTCTAGAGGCACGTTGAAACCAGTGTTGCACCAATTCTGTACAAACTCCACCTCTTTTGTGAAGTGTGTTGTGATGTCTCGCACATGTTCAAAGGGGAGAGGGAAGGAACATGCTGTCATTATTTTGATTAAAGTGTCAGAGCCTGTGGATGACTCTGTTCCTCTATTACCATCATAATAGGATTCTTTTGATGGGGCACAGCATGTCCAGTGCACCAGGAACTGTGCTTTCCTAATGTGAACTTAAAAGTAGCATATTGTTTGAAGCCAGTCAGTTAGCTTTTCGTTGCCACTACTTTCTAATCACTTTTGAGAGAGGTTGAGTTTGCATGCTTTCCTTGAAATGAGCACTTTGTTTCCTCCTCAAATGCATTATTTCCATTCTCAGAATAGAGAAAGAGACAGAATAACAGAATAGCAAAGTTGGAAGGGACCTTGGAGGTCTTCTAGTCCAACCCCCTGCTTAGGCAGGAAACCCTACACCACTTCAGACAAATGGTGGTCCAATCTCTTCTTAAAAACCTCCAGTGTTGGAGCACCCACAACGTCTAGAGGCAAGTGGTTCCACTTATTAATTGTTCTAACTGTCGGGAAATTTCTCCTTAATTCTAGGTTGCTTCTCTCCTTGATTAGTTTCCATCCATTGCTTCTTGTCCTGCCCTCAGGTGCTTTGGAGAATAGGTTGACCCCCTCTTCTTTGTGGCAACCCCTCAGATATTGGAACACTGCTATCATGTCATCCCAGTCCTTCTATTTTTCATTCTTTTGTTATATTTACTTTCCCAGTATACAAAGTGTTTCCTTCTACAACTTTACCCACTACAACCCTGTGAGATCTTCCATATTTTAGGCTGGACTCCAACCTAGGTCTCTTCAGTCTTCCTCTATCCCCTTAATCATTTAGACCACAATGGTACCCAGCATCTCTATTAGAATAACAATAAGCTAACTCCTAATAAGGAGCCGAGGTGGCGCAGTGGTTAAAAGCAGCACTGCAACCTTCAGCTGATTGCTAGTTCAGCAGTTCAGCTGTTCAAATCTCACCAGGCTCAAGGTTGACTCAGCCTTCCATCCTTCTGAGGTGGGTAAAATGAGGACCCAGATTGTTGGGGGCAATATGCTGAACTCTGTAAACCGCTTAGAGAGGGCTGTAAAGCACTATGAAGCGGTATATAAGTCTAAGTGCTATTGCTATTGCTAACTATCTCAGTTAGCTTATTTAAAATTGTGGTCAGCCTGTTTGATTTAGGGAGGCAATACCAATTTAGACGACTCCGTGCAAAAAACAAGAAACAAAACAAAACAAAAAACAAAAAAAGCTTTCTATGTTAGCAGTCTTCCAAGGGCTGTCACAAAGAAGAGGGATTCAATCTATTCTCCAAAACATTGAAGGCAGGACAAGAAGCAACAGATGGAAACTTATTTTTTTTAAAAAGGTACAACCTAAGGAGAAATTTCCTGACAGTGAGAAGAATTAACCAGTAGAACGGCTTGTCTCCAGTAGTTGTGGAGACTCCATCACTAGAGGTTTTTAAGAAGATATTAGACAGCCATTTGTCTTAAATGGTATAGGGTCTCCTGCTTGAGCCAGAAGTTGGACTAGAAGACTTCCAAGGTCCCTTCCAACTCTATTATTCTATTCTGTCAATGCATGCTTTCAAAAGTTGTTTGGAAGTATGGTGAAATGAGTAAGACTTAGTCCCTGTTAGAAATAGACACAACTGCATTCTCCATCCTGGGTGGAGCTAGCCGCCAAGAGTGGGTATTGGCACAGCCTTCCAGCCAATAGAGACTGAGTCTGGAAAAGTATAAATAGTGGCTCTAGGCGCTGGTTCCCCCTCTTTTGACTCAGTCTAGCCAACTGACTTGTGCCTTTTCATCTAGATTACTGCAAGTATAAGTGTATTTTTCCCTATTCCGCTAATCCTATTTTAATTTTTCTTTCCCTGTACGAGCCCCCCAGGCATTAATTTCTGTCATAATCGAATGATCCTGGGTGAAGGCAGTCGGCCGCAAGTCTGACTGCCGCTCGCCCCTCCAGCCGAAGGCCCAGTGCGAACCTCAAAATTTTTAAAAATCCTTTTCTTAATTTTTATATTTCTCTTTAATTAATACCGGCTGTGTGAGGGAGTGGGAAAGGGCCCCGCAGCGCCAAGGGGGCCGGCGGTGGCCTACCGCACGCCTGGGCATTGAGGCGAGGCCGGCACAAAGTGCCTTCTTTTATTGAGAGACCTGGACTGCCAATTCTGCCCGTTCGTTTTTGTGCCTGATCGGAAGGAGAGCCAAGGGGCCAGTCGACAGCACTAAGGGCCTTAACGTCTCTCTCTTGCTCGGCCGGACTCGCGCAAGCCGTCCGCACCGACCCCGAGCCTCCCGATCCCCAGCTGACGGCTGTAATAACTCCAAAGGGATCGAGAGAGCCGCAGGCCTCGCCCGTTACTCGGCCGGATTCGCGCAAGCCATCCGGACCGATAACGAGGCTTCTTCATCTGCCTTCTTGCTTTGAAGCCTGTGGAGCGTGGCCGGACCGGCGCAAGCCATCCGCGTCCCCTCCCACCCTTCCGAAAGCCAGCTGAGTGATCGCCGGGCCAGATTAGCGCAAGCGATCCACGCCCAGGCCCGACAGCTCTTCTATTGCCGACTGACAGCTGGGAGCAGCAGAGCCTTTAAGGTGCCGCGTTCTCCCTCCGAAGCTGACAGCGATCCAGGCAGCGCCCCCCCCCCTTCGTTGGAGCCTCTCAGCCTCCGCATACCTCTTCAGCTAAGTGCCTGACCTCCGCGAAGGCCTCTCCTGCTCACGACGGCCGTTTTCCTCACTGACTCGTGGCCGGCGGCCATTTTGAATACCAAATTAGGCTAGGCGGCCATTGTAGGTGTGGGTTGGGCCCGGCAGCCATTTTGAGTGTGGAGTGTGGCCAAGACTTCTCTAAGCGGCCATTTTGAGTGTGTCTTAAAAAAAAAAAAGACAACAAAAAAGGAAAAAAAAAAGAAATTCTTTTACCTTGGGGATTTATTTTTGACAACTTTGCTTCTCAGCATGACTGAGAGAAGTCATCGCTCTGGCAAGGCCAAGGCCAAGACACCAAGGCCGCAAACTGACCAGACTGAGCCAGCCAGTGCGACCTCAGCCGAGAGGGATCGGTCCCCCATCCGGCCTCGCTCGCCTAGTCCCTCAGCCAGGGACAGGGCCACTAGAGACAAGCAGGGTCCGCTGCCAACCGACAGGGGTGCCAGTAGGCAGGATAGGGACTCCTTAACCAGGCACCAACAACCACGGTTCCCTGATAACGTCTCCATTGACGATGCTAACCTTCACAAATCTAGGGCGGATGTCTGGGGCCCGAAGGGGACCCGCAAGGGGACAGCCCCTAGTAAGAGCTCTGCCAAGGACCCTCTCCGGTCCAAGGCAGTACAAGACAGGATTGACATGGCAATTAGGCAGGGCATTGAGGCAGGCATCAGAGCTATGGCCGGAACGTCTAAACATCAGACAATTACGGCTAAGCCTCCACAGGACCAGCACTCGGCGGACCAATCTTGCCCTGAGCCTGAGGAGGAGGAGGAGGACGAGGAAGATTCCTCTGATCCTCTGATTAACCTCCAAGATGACTCTGATTCTGAGGAGGAATTAGGTATCACCATTCCTGAGCTAGCCATGTCGGATGACGAGGACTTGGGCCCAGAACCCGCAGTCTCCTCTGCTCTTTTTCAGCCTGCTCTCTTCAGGTCTTTATTACATAAGGCGAAAACCACGGCCAATTTAGTCACTCCGTCCGGGGCTTCTGATCAGACACCAGAACCTGACCCCATGTTTGAGCCTACGGCATCACAGACAGATGTGGTCCCGGCCCCAAAGCTTTTTGTGGAAGAGGTCCTGAAACAGTGGCGGAACCCAACATCTGGGTCCCTTTCCAATGCAACTGATAAACGCTTTTATAACGTTGACTCTGCTTTGGCCCAACACCTTACAGTGCCACCCGTGGACAGCCCGGTCCTGACCCTATTCACCAACGGTCAGATGCCAGGGGAGCCAGAGGAGCTTCTTCGCCCGGAGGACCGAAGAGCAGAGGCGACTCTTCAGAGGATGCACCAGTCGGCCGCATGGGCGTTGCGAGCCTCTTCCACCGCTTCCTTCTTCTGTCGTACGTCGGTTAAGTGGCTCTACGCTCTCCAGGATCACCTGCCACCATCAGATCTTCGGGCCCACCAGGATCTCAACAAGCTCCTGGCAGCGGCCCAATTTACATCTGACGCCACCTTACAATCTGCCCGCTTTGCGGCAAGGGCCATGGCGTCAGCAGTGGTGACCCGGCGTCTAGCTTGGCTGCGCAGTTGGCAAACTGACGCAAAGTATAAGTGGAAGCTAGCCTCTAGCCCCGTAACGAGCCAGGCACTTTTTGGTGAGCCACTTAACCGCATACTAGTAGAGACAAAAGATAAGAAGAAGGTCCTTCCTTCTACTAGCCGTAAGGGTCCGTCCTGTTCCACCTCCTTCCCCAGGAGGAGCTTCCGGGGGACTTACCAGGGTAACAATAGAGCCCAGGGACCATCCCAGTCTAACTCCCAGGGGCAGACCCAGGGCCAATTCGGCCCCCGTCAGAGGTTTTCTTCTGACAGGCCGTTCCGGGGCAACCAATTCAAACGGCCCTTTAAGGGGGCCGGTGGTCGCCCCTTCCGCCGGAATAAATAGATCTCCGGCCGGTCCTCCCATAGGGGGTCGTCTGGCTCTCTATGCCAGCCGATGGGAGGAAATCACCAATGACGCATGGGTTTGCCAAACCCTGAAGTCAGGTCTTTCTCTGGAGTTTCTCTCCACCCCCCCGAGGTTCTTTCTGCGATGCCCTCTATCTTCAAATCCACAAAAACGCGTTCTCATGAATCAGGCCATCCAGCACCTGTTGGACATTCGAGCCATCCATCAGGTGCCTGAGAACCAGCAGGGGGAGGGCTTCTACTCCATTTTGTTTGTAGTGCCCAAATCCTCGGGAGGGTGGAGAGCAATATTGGACCTTAAGCGCCTCAATAGGTACATAGTCCACAAGAAATTCAAAATGCACACCCTGCAGTCAATTCTGGCAAGTATTAGGAAGGGAGATCTACTGTCATCCATAGATCTCTCGGAGGCTTACCTCCACATCCCAATTCGGCCATCTCACCGCCAGTACTTGCGGTTTTGCTTTGCAGGGGTGCATTATGAATATGGGGCGCTCCCCTTTGGCCTGTCCTCTGCGCCAAGGGTTTTCACTAAGGTCTTGGCGGCCTTGACCGCTCACCTCAGGTCCATTCCCATCAGGATCCAGTGCTACCTGGACGATATTCTCATCTCCTCAGCCTCTCCTTCTCAGGCTGAGAGAGATGTTCAGGTAGTGCTTACCACCCTTGACCACCTCGGCTTCTTGGTCAATCGACCCAAGAGCCAGCTTAACCCATCTACCAGGATCGTCCACTTGGGGACGATCTGTTGTGCCTTGGCCGCGTCCGGCGCCGAGTCTGGAGGATCCGGAGGACGCGGAGCCGCTCATGGTGCAGCAGTACCAGCCTATGTGCCTGGCACCAGAGACGGCTGGTGATGAGGACTCGGTGCCAGAGCAGGACGATCTCCCAGGACCTTCTGCACCTGCGCAGCAGAGTTCTTCATCAGGAGATGAAGAACTCATGCTGAATGCCAGAGCACGCAGAGCAGCCAGAAGACAGGACTGGCTGAGTAAGCGTCGGTCCAATAGGAGGAAGCAGTGAGGGCTAATTGGGCCACGCCCTTCAGTGGCTATATTAGGCCATGGTAATTAGTGCTCATTGCTGAGAACAACAATTCACTGACCACAGCAAATCCAGAGTTTCGTTTCTACGTCTGTTTGGGAATCTTATCACCAGCTTCTGCCAGCTTTATTCCGGGAAGCCAGCCAAGTTGTTCAGATAAGAATTAATGAGTCTTGCTTTGAACTTTTGTCTGTGTGCTATTTAACCCTCACGTAACCCAAAGAACCTTATTCCTGAAGACTTTCCGTTTGTGTTGTTTTGGACTTCTAAACCCTCTGAGTTTTACTAAGAAACTTTATTAGTAAAAGGAACCTTTTTGTTTGCCTCCCAACGACTGTGTGTGTGTGTTTCTGGGGGGTTGCGGTGCTGGGTCACAACAGTTTGTTCTCAGCCCAAACTGACCACACACAAGCCCAGATTGCATCATGGAGCAGCTTCAGGACGAGAATGCTCAACTTCGGCAGCAGCTGGCAATCATGAACGCTCAGTTAACAAGGCAGCAAAATCAGTTGGCAGCTGCTCCTGCGTTGGCCCCAGCCCAACGGACACGCTGCCCGATAGCCATGCCGGATAAGTTCCATGGTGACGAGGCTATGTTCCCGGCGTTCCTGGGTCAGTGCCAGTTGTTCATGTCTCTGAGGCCAGAGGATTTCCCCCACGACCGGGACAAGGTGGGGTTTGTAATTAGCCTGCTGTCTGGAAATGCAGCACGTTGGGCCACCCCTCTACTGGTCCAGGACAGTCCCCTCCTCCAGGACTTTGGGCGTTTCTGCACTCATTTGGAGGAGATGTTCGCGGATCCAATTAAGGCCCAGACAGCGTGCAGGCAATTAAGGCAGCTGAGGCAAGGCCGGAGACCACTCAGGGAATACATCAGTGAGTTCCGTCTCCTCAGCCAAGACTCGGCCTGGAATGAGGCAGCGTTGTTGGATGCCTTCCAGGAGGGCTTGGCAGACAGCATCCAGGATGAGCTGGCACGCGTGGACATTCCTGCAACCACCCAAGAACTGGTGCGGCTCTGCTTGAAAATTGATGCCCGGTTGCAAGCGAGGAACGCACGCCGTGCTGCTCCGGCGCCTCTCGCGCTACCTGACGTCCCCGCTGTTCTGGCTCCACGTCGCGCTGCTCAGGCACCTCCTGTTCCCCGTGGACTTTCGTCGGCCCCGGCTCCCCGTGACGAGCCTATGGACCTTGGTGCTGTTCGGCCCCGCTTGACCGGCGCGGAAAAGGACAGACGCAGGGCAGGGGGGTTGTGTTTGTATTGCGGCGACCCGGGCCATTTCGCTCGCTCGTGCCCTAGGAAGGGTCGGGGGCCCACCGCTTCTGGTCCTGCTCCACCATCCCAGCCATCGCCGTCGGGAAACGGCCAGCGCCCGGCCTAGCGGAGACGCTGGGTCGGGCATGCACACCGAAGGACTCCGGCTCAGCTGACGTGGATCCCGGTCCTCCGCGGCATCTGCTCTTGGACACCAAGGTCTTTATTGACCACCGGGACCGCGGCGTCTCCGCACACGCTTTGGTGGACTCCGGGGCAACCACCAATTTCATTGACGAGGCGTTCGCCCAGCATCTTGCCATTCCCCTGTGCCCCGTGGACCCGCCGATGAGGGTGGAAACAATCGATGGCCGGGTGTTGCTGTCCGGTCCGATTAAGGCCATCACGCAGCCGGTGCGCCTTTGCATTGGACGGCACGAGGAGGCCATCCAGTTTTACGTGACGTCGGGACTCCATTTCCCTTTGGTTCTCGGACTGGCGTGGCTGCGCACCCACGACCCTCAGGTTGTATGGTCCCAGAACTTCATTGCCTTCCCGAGTCTCCAGTGTGTGGACCATACGCGCCAGGTTTGTGCGGGCGTGGTATCTGACCCTCCGGACATTTCACTCCCAGCTGAGTTTGCAGACTTCACTGATGTGTTTAGCGAAAAGGAGGCGGACCAGTTGCCCCCGCACCGGCCCTACGATTGCCCTGTGGATCTGATTCCCAACGCTCCGCTCCCTGTGGGCCGCCTCTATTCCATGTCAGAACCCGAACTGGCCGCACTGCGGGACTTTATCGATAAAAACCTGGCCAGGGGTTTCATCCGACCCTCCTCATCGCCCTTGTCTGCCCCCGTCCTCTTCGTCAAGAAGAAAACCGGGGACTTGCGCCTGTGCTGCGATTATCGCAAGTTGAATGCCATCACAGTGCGTAACCGGTACCCGTTGCCCCTCATCCCGGAGTTGATGGAACGCCTCCGCTCGGCGACCATCTTCACCAAATTGGACTTACGTGGCGCTTACAATTTGGTGCGTGTTCGTGAGGGGGACGAGTGGAAGACGGCGTTCGGAACCCGCTACGGTCATTTTGAGTATACGGTCATGCCGTTCGGCTTGACCAACGCTCCGGCTGTGTTCCAGCATTTCATGAACGACATCTTTAGAGATTTGCTGGACCAGTTCGTTGTCGTGTACCTGGACGATATTATGATTTATTCTACGTCCCGGAGCAGCCACATCCAACATATCCGTCAAGTCCTGCAGCGGTTGAGAGACCACCAGCTATACGCGAAATTAGAGAAATGCCAGTTTTTTCAGACGACTGTGGATTTCCTGGGCCATCGGATTTCGCCAGAAGGCATCGCCATGGACCGGGGCAAGGTCGAGGCCCTGAAAACCTGGCAACCCCCGCGCCGGGTGAAGGACGTTCAGCGACTCCTGGGGTTTGCAAATTATTATAGGACCTTCATCCCGGGGTTCGCCACTCTGACCGCGCCTCTCACTCGACTCCTGCAGAAACAAGTCCCTTTCCGGTGGGGCGATTCCGAACAGGAGGCGTTCAAGATCCTCACGGATGCCTTCATGCAGGAGCCGATCCTCAAGCACCCAGACCCTCACCGCCCTTTTGTTGTGGAGGCGGACGCGTCCGACATTGCCGTGGGCGCCGTCTTGCTCCAGACCCGGGAAGATGGCGGCCATCTCTTCCCTTGCGCTTATTATTCCCGGAAATTAACCTCGTCGGAGCGCAATTATACGATCTGGGAGAAGGAGTTGCTGGCCATCAAGGCGGCTTTTGAGACCTGGCGGCACCACCTCGAGGGGGCTCGTCATCAAGTGGAGGTGCGCACAGACCATAAGAACCTGGAGTTCTTGCAGACGGCCAGGAAGCTCAACCAGCGCCAGATACGCTGGTCGTTCTTTTTCTCCCGCTTCAATTTTCGCATTACGTACATCCCGAGTGGCCGGAATCAGCAGGCGGACGCGCTGTCCCGCAAGCCGGAATACGCCCAAGCCCAGGAACCGCTGCCACCCCGGACGGTCCTGCCCGTCGAGTCCTTTGCAGCTACCCAGGATCCCGTGGACCTCCGAGGACAGATCCGGGAGGCGCAGCGACACGACGCCTACGCGGCACAACGGAGGCAGGAGATAGGGCCTGAGTCCCCTTGGACGTTTTCGGACGACCTCCTCCGTTTCCGGGACCTGCTCTACATTCCTGCCGGTCCGCTCCGTGGCCTGATCCTGCAGCAGTGCCACGACAGCCCTGCGGCTGGCCACTTCGGCCTTTTCAAGACTCTGAACCTGGTGGCTCGGACTTTTTGGTGGCCCCGACTCCGTGATGACGTCCAGGCCTATGTGACGTCTTGTGTTCGCTGTCGCCAGGCCAAGTACGCCCCTGGAGCGCCGCCGGGCCTGCTGCAGCCCTTGCCGACGCCTGAGAGACCCTGGGGGGCCGTCTCTATGGACTTCCTCACGGACTTGCCCCCGTCCGCCGGCTTCACGACCGTGTTCGTAGTGGTCGATATGCTGACCAAAATGGCACATTTCATCCCCTGTCGCGGGTTGCCGACAGCTCGTGCCACGGCCCGCATGTTTATCCAGCATGTTTTCCGCCTGCATGGTCTGCCGGATCGGGTCGTGTCGGATCGGGGAGCCCAGTTCACGGCCCAGTTCTGGAAGGGTCTGATGGCGGCCCTGGAGGTCCAAGTCTGCCTCTCGTCAGCGCATCATCCGGAGACTGACGGGGGCACTGAAAAAGTCATCGGCATCCTTGAACAGTACCTGCGCTGTTTTGTCAACCAGCAGCAGGACAACTGGGCGGAATACCTTGCCGTGGCCGAGTTTGCTTTTAACAACTCTCAGCACACCTCCACGCACGCCTCTCCGTTCCTCGCCAACTTTGGTTACCACCCCCGTTTCTTCCCGCTCACGCTCCTAGACTCTCCTGTTCCTGTGGCAGAGGAATTCCTGTCCGAGCTCCAGGCCGTTCACCAACTGGTCAAACGCTCGTTGAATAAAGCCAAGGAAGATTACAAGAGGGTCGCGGACCGCTCCCGGCGAGCAACTCCACCTCTGGCGGTCGGGGATCGTGTCTGGCTGTCCACGAAGCATCTCCCCTCCGACCGACCGGCTCGCAAGCTTGACCACCGCTTCTTGGGTCCGTTCCCGGTGGAAGCGGTCATTAACCCCGTGGCCTACCGGTTGACGTTGCCCCGCTCTCTCAGGATCCACCCCGTCTTCCATCGGTCCCTCCTTGTTCCCGAATGTCCTGCCTGTCCGCTCCGCCCTCCCGCTCCGCCTCAGCCTGTGATCCGCACTCCCGCTGACCCACCCGAAGTTGCCAGTATTCGGGATTCCCGCTGGATGAAGGGCCGGTTCCAGTACCTCATTGAGTGGAAGGGGTACGGCCCTGAAGACTTCACATGGGAGGATGCGACCGCCGTGCATGCTCCGGATCTGGTCCGGGCCTTCCACGCTCAATTCCCGTCCCGGCCGCATCCGGACCGACAGACCCGGGGGAAGGGCCCTGCGGTGAGGGATAGTGTTGTGCCTTGGCCGCGTCCGGCGCCGAGTCTGGAGGATCCGGAGGACGCGGAGCCGCTCATGGTGCAGCAGTACCAGCCTATGTGCCTGGCACCAGAGACGGCTGGTGATGAGGACTCGGTGCCAGAGCAGGACGATCTCCCAGGACCTTCTGCACCTGCGCAGCAGAGTTCTTCATCAGGAGATGAAGAACTCATGCTGAATGCCAGAGCACGCAGAGCAGCCAGAAGACAGGACTGGCTGAGTAAGCGTCGGTCCAATAGGAGGAAGCAGTGAGGGCTAATTGGGCCACGCCCTTCAGTGGCTATATTAGGCCATGGTAATTAGTGCTCATTGCTGAGAACAACAATTCACTGACCACAGCAAATCCAGAGTTTCGTTTCTACGTCTGTTTGGGAATCTTATCACCAGCTTCTGCCAGCTTTATTCCGGGAAGCCAGCCAAGTTGTTCAGATAAGAATTAATGAGTCTTGCTTTGAACTTTTGTCTGTGTGCTATTTAACCCTCACGTAACCCAAAGAACCTTATTCCTGAAGACTTTCCGTTTGTGTTGTTTTGGACTTCTAAACCCTCTGAGTTTTACTAAGAAACTTTATTAGTAAAAGGAACCTTTTTGTTTGCCTCCCAACGACTGTGTGTGTGTGTTTCTGGGGGGTTGCGGTGCTGGGTCACAACACGATCATTGACTCCCTGGAGTGTAAGGTGTATCTATCCCAGGAACGGAGAGACAGCCTATTGGATTTAACCAGACAAGTTCTGAAGCAAAATTTAGTTCCGCTGAACCTGCTGTCTTCCCTCCTGGGGAAGATGATTTCAGCTATTCATATAGTCCCATGGGCACACCTACACTCCAGGGACCTTCAATGGCTCCTTCTCCCCTATCAACGTCAGGGTCGAGCTAACGCCCCTACAAAGGTAAGGCCTCAGGCCTCAGTCAGGGAGTCATTAAAATGGTGGACCACGTCTGCGATTCACAGGGGCACCTGTTTCCTCCCCCCACAACAGATTGTTGTCACCACTGATGCTAGCCTGTCAGGGTGGGGGGCCCACGCAGGCTCTCTGGTGGCTCAGGGTACGTGGTCACAGTCTGAGGTGTCCCTCAGTATTAATATATTAGAGTTAAAGGCAGTAACACTTGCCCTGCAACAGTTTCTCCCCCTTGTAGAGAATTCACACGTACTGGTTCTAACGGATAATGTGGCCACCAAGGCACACATTAATAGGCAAGGGGGAACCATGTCTGGCCAGCTGATGACCGAGGCCATGCAACTAGGCCTCTGGGCTGAACGTCACCTATTGTCACTTGAGGCTGAGCATATTTCGGGGGTAGATAATGACACGGCAGACTGGCTTAGCCGCAATCAAATAGATAATTCTGAATGGAGCCTGCATCCCACGCTATTTCACCAGCTAGTGCAGCACTTTGGTCAGCCAGTGATAGACCTATTTGCCACCCCTGACAACGCTCAGCTACCCAGGTTCATGTCCAGATACCATTCGCAGGGGGCGGAAGGGACTGATGCCCTCCGCTGTCGGTGGCCCCGAGGTTTGCTTTATGCCTTTCCTCCAATTCCCATCATTCCGCAGGTCATCCGGAAATTGTTGGAGGAGAGAGCCGAGATGGTCCTTCTGGCGCCCAACTGGCCAAGGAGAGCGTGGTACGCCGACCTGGTCTCCCTGTCGTTTTCCCCCCCCATGGAGGATCCCTCCGACAGAGTGGTCGCTTGTGCAGGGATCAGTGCAGCATCCAGAGCCTCACTGGCTGCAACTGACCACCTGGCACTTGAGCGGCTCACTCTGACGAGCCGCCGGGTCCCCGAGGACGTCTTGGAGGTCTTAATGGACTCCCGCAGGCCGTCCACACAAAGAATTTATGCTGCCTCCTGGAGAGCTTTCTGCTCCTGGTGCGCCAAGGAAGGGCATTCCCCATTAGATCTGTCAATCATAAATGTATTGCAATTCCTCCGTCAGGGGCTGGCCAAGGGACTTTCCCCTAGCACTCTCAGGCGTCAGGTAGCCGCCTTGTCTACGGTCCTATCCTGTCCATCCCTGGGGACACTCTCAGCCCATCCCCTGATCTCCAGATTCCTGAAGGGTGCCGTCAATCGATGCCCCCCAGTCATACACAGGTACCCCACCTGGGATTTGACCAGGGTGTTATCAGCACTCACAGGGGGTGTGTTTGAACCTTTGGAATCCATCCCTCTGGATTACCTGTCATACAAAGTAGTGTTCCTGGTGGCGGTTACTTCTGCCCGCCGCATCTCTGAACTGGCGGCTCTTTCTGTTAGGAGTGACCTTTGTGTTTTCCACCAGGACAGGGTGATCTTGCGATTGGACCCCACCTTTCTTCCAAAGGTGAACTCATATTTCCACCGGGCTCAGGAGATTGTACTGCCCTCCTTTTACCCCACTCCTTCTTCTGACATTGAAAGGCAGTGGCACCTCCTGGACGTGAGGCGAGCACTGGACATGTACATTCAAAGGACCTCTACCATTTGCAAAACCGAGGCCTTGTTTGTATCTTTCCACCACACTTCCCTGGGGAGGAAAGCATCCTCTGTCATGGTGGATCGGTGGATTCGCACTGTCATTACTGTTGCCTATGAACAACTTTCTCTACCACGACCCACCAGAATTACGGCCCATTCCACGCGCAGCGCGGCCACCACTGCTGCCTGGAACACAAGGGCTTCCATTGAGGAGATCTGCCGAGCTGCCGCTTGGGCTTCTCCTACACCATTTGTCCGGCACTACAAATTGGACGCTTTCGCCTCTCAAGAGGCAGACTTTGGGCGGAAGGTGCTTGAACAGGTAACTTTGAAGGGTGGCGGTCCCAGCCAGAATCTGGAGGCCCTCCCTGGGGACTGAATTGCTTTGGTATGTCCCACTCTTGGCGGCTAGCTCCACCCAGGATGGAGAATGAGACGTTGTACTCACCTGAGACGTCCATTCTCGTCCGGTGGAGCTAGCCGCCAAGTCCCTCCCTGTGTTTTTTCTGGCTGGACTTAGGTTATGTTATTATGAGTCATTAGGTATTTAGGCCATAGTTTCATAGAATACATTCTGAAAACTTAGGTAGTTAGTTTTAGGTACGTAGGAGTACTGCCCTGCAGGGTTGGTTTGTCATCTTAACCTATTTGATTAATAAAGTTGTTGCAGGTTTTTTTGGCACATCGAGTCTGGCATTCGTTCCTCGTCAAAAGAGGGGGAACCAGGGCCTAGAGCCACTATTTATACTTTTCCAGACTCAGTCTCTATTGGCTGGAAGGCTGTGCCAATACCCACTCTTGGCGGCTAGCTCCACCGGACGAGAATGGACGTCTCAGGTGAGTACAACGTCTCATTCCCTCTGATGTTGGTGCTGCACCATAAGTAATAGCACCTTGGCCAATTTGTGTGTAAAAGATCAGGGCCTATGTACTGACAATGATACAATTCTACAGAGGAATTATTGAGTCTGTCATCTGCACCTCTATAACTGTCTGGTTCGGTTCCGTAACCCAACAAGACAGACACAGACTTCAGAGGATAATCAGAACTGCAGAAAAAACAATTACTGCCAATCTGCCTTCCATTGAGGACCTGTACACTGCATGAGTCAAAAAGAGGGCTGTGAAAATATTTACATCCAGGACATAAATTGTTTCAACTCCTACCCTCAAAACGACGCTATAGAGCACTGCACACCAAGACAACTAGACACAAGAACAGTTTTTTCCCAAACGCCATCACTCTGCTAAACAAATAATTCCCTCACCACTGTCAAACTATTCACTAAGGCTGCATTACTATTACTATTAGTCTTCTCATTGTTCCTATCACCCATCTCCTCCCACTTATAACTTGTTGCTTGTATCCTTATGATTTATATCAATATTGATTGTTTCCTGATTGCTTATTTGTACCCTATGACAATCATTAAGTGTTGTACCTCATGATTCTTGACAAATGTATCTTTTCTTCTATGTACACTGAGAGCATATGCACCAAAGACAAATTCCTTGTGACTCCAATCACGCTTGGCCAATAAAGAATTCTATTCTACTATTCTATTCTATGTGTTTCACATAATACATACCCCCCGCTATCCCATGCACTATGTTATAATGTACACAATGTTAATAAATTTTAGTTATCCATAAATTGTGCTGATGGACGTGCTTTTCCTATCTTTTCTTAATGGCTTATAGAAGCCATTAACAGAGACTTTGCCTTCAAGGACCACCACTTCGGGTTATTTGCATTCCTCCCATTCAAAATCCACATGTGAGTTGCTATACCCCACCATGAACAATTTAAATCACAAATAATGTCATCACTCAGCACTAATGGATTTGTGGCTCATGGATCTGGAAAGAGTTAGTGGGCGAGGGGGTGGGGGGAAAGGAGATGTTTCATTGTAATATATTTCCTTTGATTTTCATATTATATTTTTGACCTGCAACAGACCAGATATGGTTCAGATATAAATTCCTTTTCTCAAATCATGGGGAAAAAACCTCCAGGAGATTTATGAAGGTCCTATGCATTAATTGTCTTTAAAAAAAGATTTGTATTATATAAATTATATGAGGTAAATTCCTGCCATTTCCAATATAATTGCATTATATACATTCCTGCCATTTCCAATAATTACTGATGACTATAAATTAAATTAAATATAAATTAGAGGACTGTAGTGGTATGCTTCAATATTTTGATTGAGGACTATGTTCGTACCATAGAAGGAAATGTGTAGATGTGATGCATTGTGGGTAAAATCAGAAAGCTAATAGTAAGATGCTACCTGCAAGATCCCTTCCGACTCTGTTAATCTGTTAACACTACATGGGATCCCATCCATTCATTCAGGCCAAACAGGGATAGCCAAAGGGGCAGATGTGGTCCAAGGGCTGTAAAATGCCCAGGTCTGATCCAAGATGTAGAGAGAGAAGGACTGATCCAACCAACCATACCAAACTTATAAACCAGATATTAATAATAACCAAACACTGTGTTTGGGGGCACTACATCTGAAAAAGGATTTGGAGAAACTGGAACAATGGCAATTGGGAAAATTCAAGGTCCTTCAAACATTAGCTTTGAGAAAAGACATTGGGATTTTTTAATTGTTTAAAATTTATTTATTTGTGTATTTATTTATTGAACTTATAAAGGCAAAAGGGTAAAGATTTCCCCTGTCCACTCATGTCCAATTTTAGAGGGTGGCTGCTCCTCTCCATTTCCTAGCTGAGGGAGCCAGCATTGTCAGAAGATGCTTCTATCAAAATGTGGCCAGCATGACTGTACACTGAGGCTCACGGAATGCTGTTGACTTCCCACTGAAGTGGAAGCTGTTTTATCTACTCACATTTGCATGCTTTGGAACTGCAAATTTGGAACAATGTCTAGACCTTGACTATGTGTCAGAATGGTCAAACAAGTGGCAACTTCAAATCTCAACCAACAAATGCTCTGTCTTACACATTGGCAAAAAAAATCAGAACACAAATACAAGCTGGATGGACACGACCTTGTAGATGATCCTCATTCTGTTAAGGGCCTTGGAGTACTCATCTCTAATGATCTAAGTGCCAGAGCCCACTGTAATGACATTGCCAAAAAAGCATTAAGAGTTGTTAACCAAATCTTGGGTAGCTTCTTCTCTGGTGATATTGTACTTTTAACTAGAGCATACAAAACTTTTGCTAGACCAATTCTCAAATACATCTCATCTGTCTGGAACCCGCACTACATATCGGACATTAATACAATTGAGAATGTCCAGAGATATTTCACAAGAAGAGTCCTCCACTCCTCTGTTCGCAACAGAATACCTTATGCCACCAGACTTGAAATTTTGGGCTTAGACAATTTAGAACTACGCCGCCTTCGATTTGACCTAAGTGTAGCACATAAAATTGTCTGCTACAATGTCCTACCCATCAACTACTACTTCAGCTTCAACTGCAACAATACACTAGCACACAATAGATACAAACTTAAGGTAAACCGCTCCAAACTCGATTGCAGAAAATACGACTTCAGCAACAGAGTGGTCAATGCCTGGAATGCACTACCTGACTCTGTGGTTTCTTCCCTAAATCCCCAAAATGTTAACCTTAGACTGTCTACTTTTGACCTCACCCCATTCCTAAGAGGTGTGTAAGAGGCGTGCATAAGCGTACCAACGTGCCTACCGTCCCTGTCCTAATGTTCCCATGTACTCAAAACCATCTCATGTATACATGTTTATACTTTTAATGTAATCTTATATATGCTTGACAAAATAAATAAATAAAATAAAATAAAATAGATTGACAGGATCTTGGTCAGGAACGGGAGCTCACCTCCTTTATGCAATGTTTGGGTCTCGAACTGCCAACCTTCTGGTCAACAAGTCCAGTATCTTGACCGCTAGGCCACCATGACCCCTTAATCGCTAGTCCACCTGTCCTAAATTTAAAGGTCTCCCCAATTCAACATCTCTCACTGATTTACATGGGTAACATAACAAAAGGAAACCATCCACAGTCCAATTAAAATGTCATGAACCCTACCCCACCCTGAAAGAAATCATACCCAAATCCTGAAAACCAGTGAAAAAATGGACTGAGAATGACATGATAGGTCTCTTCAAGTGTCTAAAGAAATATCAAACTAGGCAAACCAGTGAATTGACAGATAACTGGAAATAGATCAGAGGTGTCAAATTCATCCAGCCCATGGAATGCTTAGATCTGGCCCGCGGGGCTGCCCTGGAAACAGTGAAGGACTGGCTTGCAGTGCCTCTGCCAATGAAAATGGACCTCGGGAGGGCCTTATGCGGCCCTCCCAAGCTCTATTTTCACTGGCAGAGGATTACAGGAGGCCGTCGCAGCCGAAAACGGAGTTCGGGAGCCCATTTTCTCTGGCAGAGCACTCAGGCACCACAGGTGCCCCTGACATGAGTGATGTCAAGCTGGCAATGCCCACTCTGCCGCCCCGAAGGCCCCTGATGTGTCCCCCACCCCTGACATGAGTGATGTCAAGCTGGCGATGCCCACTCTGCTGCCCCGAAGGTCAAACACAACCCTGATGTGTCCCTCAATGAAATCGAGTTTGACACTCCTGAAATAGACAAACATCCCTATCTTAAGAAATGGGTGGGAGCTGTAAGTATAACACTTTTGAGTTCCTGAAGGAAAGGTAGGATATTGACTGGATAAATGAATAAGCATTGGTATGTACCCGAATTTGCTTTTCCGTAAAGGAGTTAGCATTGGAACAATAGCTCCAGCCAAACATGGTTACATCAAGGACCCCCAATTTGTAAATCGTTTGAATATGCAAAACAACAATATGCACTTATCTCTATTAAACATGATTGGCATTTTATTTTCAGGCTGAAACTGGAATGACTGTATGATTCAGGCTCTCTCTTATTCTCCCCAACCCTTTATTTTAATATTATTGATTCATAAAGATGTATTGGTTACTGAATTAAACATTTAGAAATTTATATTTAAAATTACTGTTTTAATTACTGATATTATGTGAAAGAAAGCCATCATTAAATCCCATTTTTATTTACTCTGTTCTTTTATTTCCCTAGAAATCCTTTCAATATTATGCACTTTGATCTGCTAGCCATATTTTACTCTCTGACTCCCCTTCTCTTCTTTTTTTCCCTGCCCTACCCCTGTGTAAAATTCAATTTGCAACCTGTTCCGGTCTTCCTCTGCCTTTTGTATGAGTTACATCTTGAAATCACATTAATCAAACTCCCATTACTTTGTTCTAATTTCACCTACCATCATCTAGGGTAACTAAATTCATTTGTTTAGAAATGGTCTCCTGAGGGTTGCTTAATGAAGCATAGTGGAGTCTTGCCAGACTAACAAAATGGGGCAGGGAGGGTGGGGGAAGAGCAGGAGAAACCAAGTGTTAGTTTTCATAGAGGGAGGAATCTTGCGGAAAGGTGGCATCTCCTCAGACTGCTCACACCATTGCACCACACACAATGTGGTGGTGAGGAATAGACATGTAGAGGAGACAACTACATTTTTCACTGTAGGGAGTTTCTATTCATTCTGTGTTTTCCTCCTCAGTCGCTTAACGGACAAGGAAAGAAACTTAGGAAGGACCCGCCCTAACGAATTAAACTGTTAAAGGTTTGTCCTTTCAGACTTGCAAGACTGATATTAGTCTTCTCAGATAAACAAGTCTGGAAACATGACAAAGTGAACTAACTGCACTTTATTGTAAGGCCACATTAAGAGAATCTAGACTTTAAGTCTAGACTGCAAGACCATCCATTGGGAAGAGAAAATAATATTGCACAATAATGAAGGAGACTTAGGCCTGTGAATCTGTCTTGGTTGTCGAGCTACAAGACTCCATTTTCTGAGATCTGTTCCCCTTTTTTCTGTTCCTTTTGGGAACAAATGAGGATCTTATTTATTTATGTATTTGTTGGATGCACCGTATGCAGAGGTGGGTTTCAGCAGGTTCTGACCAGTTCTGGAGAACCGGTAGCGGAAATTTTGAGTAGCTCAGAGAACCATAAATACCACCTCTGACTGCCCCCTCATCTATTCTCTGCCTCCCGAGTCCCAGCTGATCCGGAGGGAATGGGAATTTTGCAGTAACCTTCCCCTGCAGTAACCTTCCCCTCCATTCCCCTGAGGGAATGGAGATTTTACAGTATCCTTCCCCTGGAGTGGGGTGGGAATGGAGATTTTACAGTATCCTTCCCCTGCCATGCCCACCAAGCCATGCCACGCCCACCAAGCCATGCCCACAGAACCGGTAGTAAAACATTTTGAATCCCATCACTGACCGTATGCATATTCAGACGCTCACGGTGCTGCCTACAACAGTCTCTTATCCCATTTTCCTTACAACCCCGCCTCTGAAGAAGGTTTGAGAAAGGCTCCACTCCATGGCTGAGAGTGGACTGGAATCTAGCTTTCCCAGTGCCCATAAGAGCCATGGTGGCACAGTGGTTAAAATGCAGCATTATTGCAGGCTAACTCACTGCTCACTGCCAGGGGTTCGATTCTGACTGGCTCAAGGTTGACTCAGCCTTCCATCCTTCCACGGTCGGTAAAATGAGGATCCAGATTGTTGGGGACAATATGCTGACTCTGCAAACCACTTAGAGAGGGCTGTAAATAGCAATAGCAATAGCACTTAGACTTATATACCGCTTCATAGTGCTTTACAGCCCTCTCTAAGCGGTTTACAGAGTTCAGCATATTGCCCCCAACAATCATTTTACCGACCTCAGAAGGATGGAAGGCTGAGTCAACTTTGAGCCGGTGAGATTTGAACAGCTGAACTGCTGAACTGCAGTGCTGCACTTTAACCACTGCGCCACCTCGGCTCTTTACTCACACAGTAAAGCACTGTGAAGTGTTATATAAGTTTAAGTACTATTGCTATTGCTATCTAATAACCCAACCACTGCCCCAGGCTCCCTGCTTATGTGTTGGCGTGAAGTGGGAAGAGTCCTAGAACAGGCAAATGAGAAAACAAAGCTGTGGGAGAGCCAGCCTAGATCCTATTGTCTTCCAAAAACCTTTTATGCATTATTTTTCTGGGTAGAATTTCCACTAATATCAATATGGGAATTTGTGGAGGCTCCCGGGAGGGCGGGTAAATATGAAAGAGCTGCAGTCTAAATTGACATCTGCACTGAGGATAGAAAGAGGGAAAATTTAAGCCGAAATTAAAATGTGCAGCATTCCAGGCATTATTGTGATCCTTCACATGGCCCAAACATACAAAGGAAAGAAAGCGCCTTTGATGTCTGATAATGAGAAATGCGGCTTAGCAGTAAATTGTTTTAATTTGGTATAAAAAAAAGTAATAGCGCAAAAGAATTTGGAATGAAATTAGGGGAGGAGGGAATTGCCTAGGATGGCTTGAAGTAAATAGGGGATCGCATCTATAACATGTCAGCTCGCAAAGCAAGAAACATCACCATTAGTTTTTTATTAAGTACATTTAAAAATCAAGGAGGAGGAGGAGGATTTTCGGTCTTATGGCTCATTGACACTGTTTACAATTAAGCATTCATTTGGGATTTTTTTTAATATAAAAAATAAATAAGTAGTGGTTTGGCTTTTCCATGAAAAACCACATCTGAGTCCCCTAGACATAAATCTTTTATTATATCTTCAAGAAAGCAACTGGAAATGGTGCAAGAAGGCGCCACTGATAAAATGTAAGAATTCCCTTGGTATCATCTGGATGAGCTCACTGTTGGTGGGAGATAACGGAGTATGTCATGGATACAAAACACTAATTCTGCTCTTGCAGTTTGTGGCAGAGAAACTCAATACCACAAGAACACATTCCACAGCTCTATAGATAACACATGGACAATTCTGTCAACCCGTAGACCGTTCCAGAAGTTAACTTTATTTTTTTGGCTTGTAGCACTGGTACCATAGCCTATGAGGCTTGGCCACAAGAAAGCCTCAATTGTTCTTTTTCATCTAGTTGTAGGTCAGAGAACCAAACGGAACAAAGAACACTCTGGAAAGCTGGTTTGTGTATTTTGATTGCTTTTCTCACATGATTGCTTATGACAGGCTCTGGCCTTTAGAGGGAACATGGAAAATCATTTGTGCAATTGGGGCTCAGTACAAGGATAGACTATATACTGTACATTTTGTAGAAATGCAAGAAAAGAGAGTTCAGTGCAGAAGAAAAGATGCACACTCAGTTTATCTCTGTTATTCTGCAGATAATAGCACTATAACTACCGTATTTTTCGGAGTATAAGACGCACCTTTTTCCTCCCTAAAAGTGGCTGAAATTTGGGTGCGTCTTATACTTCGAATGTAGCTTTTTTTTTTTCAGCCCTAACTAGGTGCTAACAGATCTTCCCAGCTCTTACCTTGCAGGCTTTTTCATTGTTACTCTCTCCAAAGAATGTTTTTCCAGCCTTAAGTCTTTGCAGAATTTTTTTTCATTGCTCTACTTGCTCCGAATAAGTTTTTTTCTAGCCCTAACCAGGTGCTAACTATCTTCCCAGCTCTTACTGGCTTGCAGGCTCTTTCATTGTTACTCTCTCAGAAGAAGGTTTTTTTAAGTCCTAACCAGGGGATAAAATAATGTGCTGAAGCTGACCAGACTAAGGATGCTAGCCAGATGAATACCTGGTAGGCAGATTGTTTTCCCCTATTTTCCTCCCCAAAAACTAAGGTGTGTCTTATACTCCGGTGTGTCTTATACTCCGAAAAATACGGTATGTTTCTCCATGCTTCCAAGTTTTATGCCTAAACTGCTAGGCATTCCAGGCCCGTTCAGAAGTTTAAAGGGTTTATTGACAAGATCAAATGATGAATTATCATCCTCTTTTAACAATCCCCAAATCCCTTGCAGGGTGGCGTTTGGGCAA
This sequence comes from Diadophis punctatus similis, assembly GCA_023053685.1. Taxonomy (NCBI): domain Eukaryota; kingdom Metazoa; phylum Chordata; class Lepidosauria; order Squamata; family Dipsadidae; genus Diadophis; species Diadophis punctatus. The sequence continues at coordinate 188,908,610 of JALIGW010000003.1, forward strand.
CTGAATGGAGCTGAGTGTTTACTGGCCGGATGCCCTTCCTGTCGCCAATGCGGAGTTTTATTCAGGATATTCTCAGTGCGCCCAGAGAGAGAAATATCTGCCTCTACCTAGGATTGAACCCACAGCCTCCTGATTGTGAGGCAAGAGCTCCACCCCTAGGACACTGCATCACTCAAGAGCAAGTGATGAATGGTCCATAAAAAATTGGAATGGGTAAAAGAGATTAGATAAAGGAGACTATTTTCTCATAACACTCTTTTCTTACTAATTTCCCCTCTTTTAATCTTTGCACTTTTCTACACCCACATCAGGGGCGGGTTCCTAATTTTTTTACTACCACTCTGTGGGCGTGGCTTATTTTGTGGGTGTGGCTTGCCAGCCATGTGACCAGGTGGGCGTGGGCCTCGGGAGCTTGGCAACGGCCAGAGAACTGGGGGGGGCATTGCCCATCCACAACGCAGCCCCCGCAGCGGGAGCAGCAAGACTGCGGCAGCGGTTCTTCTAGGAGGCTCCATCCGGCCTGAATGCTTCTCCCCATTCGATGATCCTAGGCTCCTGCTGCCCATTCCCCCTCCCCTCAGCAGCTCGAGAAGCCTCGAACATGGGATCATCACCGCACGTTCGTGGCTTTTCGGACTGCTGAAGGGAGGGGAATGGAGATAGCTCCTGCCGCCCGTTCTTTCAGCGTCTCACACGCTCCCTCAGCCATCCTCCCCTGCTTGGACTCACTGTGGGATAGGAAGGCAGCGCATGCGCAGTGCCAGAAGCTCGGCTTCTGGGCATGTGCAGAAGAATTTTTTTTTAAATGTAAAAACATTTTTTTTAAAAAAATGGTGGCGCCCAGGCACCAGCAACCGACCGCACCTGTACTGTGACGTCACCAGCGGGCCGCTACCGGTGCTATAGAGTGGACCGCACTGGTAGGAACCCACCACTGGCCCACATGCATGTATACACACATATATAAATATAGACATATACAGATTGTGCGGTTTGCTTATAGCACACTGCAGTAGCTTTTGCAAACTTTTATGAGGCAGAATGTTGTGCAAATCCAAGTGGACTAAATATGGTTTCCTATCTTATGTAAAGAGGCCTCTCTTTTGTGTTGCACTCCCTCCCTCACATATACATGCACACCCAAACACATACATAACCATAATGGTTGAATTAATACATCATGCTAGGTTAAAATGTAGTTGGTAGTTTTTGGCTCAACATGTCATGTGAAGCTACTAACTAGGCCTGAAACCAGTTACCTGTCCAAGCCCAGACAAGATCGGCCACCAGAACCCATCTAGTGGCAGACGATCACCTGGTTCTCCATCACTTATTTCAGTTCTGCAGGTATTTTCCCCACAAGGGCAAATTGTGCCAGGCAAAAACCAAAAAGTTGCAAAGTGTTCGTGTTTCAAACCACCTTGAAATAGACTAAGCTTAAGACAAGGGCTCCCAATTAGGAGGTACAGAAAAATGAAAAGTTTGTATGTGTATGTGTGTATGTGTGTTCTTGTGTGCTCTGATGTTCAGAGCAACAATGTAGCAAGTGAGTTAGAGAGAAAGATCCAGATTATCTTCATGAAGAAGGGCCTATCTATTTCGGGAATAACTTCTAACTAATTTCTAAAAGAATGAGAGGCTATTCCATTCATCTATACTGGAATAATTATTTTTGCTTCTGCATCAGATGACCAGACTCTGCATAAGTAACCAAATCGGAATCCACACAAACTCATCCAGTCTTTTGAGACTTCTTGAAATTAAGGAAAAATAAAATTCTGGGCTGCACTTGAAAAGAAACTCTTATCGTTCCCAGATTGAGCTATATATTCTGTATTGGTAATGTCCCAAAGGTGCTTTTTCAAGAGGCAACTGGACTTTTAGCGAGTCACTAAAAGAACGCAAATGACCAGCTGTCTGCAAGGAGTATAAATCCTTCCATTCCCCATCATTCAGTCAGAGCTGAAGAAGCTTCTTGGATGAGAAGTGAAACATTTTCAAAGAAAAACCAAGACATTCCAGTTGCTTCTTTGAAAAGCACCTTTGGGACAACCATGACCTGGATGACTGAGAATCTCAATAGACATGTATTGGTAATTCTTTAATTTTGCCTTAACACACGTTAGGTGTTTCTGTCTAGTTCCTCCTACTTTCTCTCTATTATGTGGCAACAGGCCTCTTTTTAAAGCACGGGTGTCAAACTGGTGGCCTGCGGGCCAGATGCATCACACATAGGCCACGCCCACCCCAGTTCCGTGAAGGGGGGAAATGTGATACGTCACGTGATGGCAGCGTGACACCACAAGTTTGACACATGTATTTTAAAGTAACTGCTGTTTCAGCAAATATCATCTGAATATCATACTATGGATTACCTGTATGTGCTGATCAGGGGTGGGTTCTAACTTACCTTGCTGCCGGTTCGCTTCCTCTCGTGCCACGTGGGTGCACCTCATGGGCGCGCACGTGTAGTGGCAACATTTTTTAAAAAAATCCAAAGAAAAGTCACAAACAAAATGGCGACGCATGCGCAGTGCCGGAAACTCAGCTTCTGCGCATGTGCAGAAGAAAAAAAACCCGGGGAAAAAATTCCAAATAAATAAATAAATAAATAAATAAAAAAGATGGTGGCGCCCACGGACCGGCACCGACCGAACCGGTTGCATGACGTCATCGTGACATCACCAGCAGGTTGCTACCGGTTCGGGCAAACTGGTCCGAACCAGGAGGAACCCACTTCTGGTGCTGATGATGTTACGTAGTTTGGTACTAAAATGTTTGTAAGAAAACAACCAAGCTCTGAGAACACCAAGGACCCCTCATTTCAACCCTGAACTACAATTATACTCCTCTATTAGCATCCAAATATCTTCAGGATAACAATGTTGGTTGGGATAATAGAAATGCTAGATTCCACAAATTTCACAAATTTAATGCATAGTGTTTACAAAGTTTTACCTTGTGCTGTCACATATTCTTGTAGAGGGCCTTTCTGATTGACAAATCAATTTTGGGGGTGGAGGGAAAGGATCAAGCAGAATGTATTTTTAAAAACAAAATCCAGGCAAAAAAAAAATAGAACCACCATTCTGCTGAGTTAAGAAATAAACAAGAAGCAATTGACTAAAATATGAAAATTGATGGATTAAAATATACAAAGAAAATGCAAGCTTTTCCTATGAAAAAGAAATGGGACAAAAAAGATCAGAAAAGTTTGATTTAAAGTTATATTCAACAAAACTGACCAAACCAATTATACTATATAATAACTCCCATTCAGGTTAACACTTTATCTGATAAGTAGCATTAAAATGCTTAATGGTCCCTTCCACCTTTCTCTAGCATCATTAAACAAATAAACAAACCTAGAATCTGCAATCACCACAAAAATATGTAATTACCAGAGTAAAATTACAGGCTACTGTCTTTTAAAAATGAATATGTATTCCTTGTCAGAGGTAAGGTTATAGAATGATGTCCAATCTAAATTCATATTCTAATTTATGTTAGAAGTAATGATAGTGCCTGCCAGACTCAGTCAGACTAATATGGCACAGAAAAGCAGATTTAAAGTACTGGAATGTGATGAAAATGTAGCTTCATTTTGGAGGAAATGTAATTCTCCAAGTTATAAATAGGTTCAGAAACAAGAGATAGGAGCAAGAAATTCAGAAAATGGCTTTCATTATAAAGATGGCGTTCAGATTTGGGGTATAAGCATCTGGACATCCATTAGGTGGCTCAAGGAATTAAAATCTGCTGAAATGTATTCTCAACCCAGATTATCAGAATAATAGAGTTAGAAGGAATCTTAGAGGTCTTCTAGTCCCGGGATGGCAAACCTATTTATTTATTTATTTATTTATTTTGTGAGATTTATATACCGCCTCACAGTGCAAGCACTCTCTAAGCGGTTTACACCAGTAAGCAATATATATTTTTTTATATTGCCCCCAACAATCTGGGTCCTCATTTTACCTACCTCGGAAGGATAGAAGGCTGAGTCAACCTTGAGCCGGTGAGATTTGAACCGCTGACCTGCGGATCACAGTCAGCTAAAGTGGCCTGCAGTACTGCACTCTAACCGCTGCGCCACCTCGGCTCAATGCCAGCATGCCGGATGTGGCACGCAGAGCCATCTCTCTGGGAATGCGAGCCGCCGCCCATTGCTCTTCCACCTGGTCTTCACGCGCACAGAAGCATCGGAAACCGGAAGTGCAGCTGCCTGGCACGCATGCTTGTGCTGGGAAGGTGATGTTCCGGTTTCCGGCACGTGCATGCACACTGGCCACCTGGTCTTCTGGTTTCTGGAACACATGCATGTGTGCGCAAAGACCAGCTGGCTGGTGTGCATGCACACGCCAAAAACCGGAACATCATCTTCCCAGAGTGCGCATGCAGAAAAGGTTCTGTGCCAAAAAGGTTCACCAACACTGTTCTAGTCCAACCCACTGCTCAGGCAGCAAACCCTATACCAGTGATGGCGAACCTTTTAGACACCGAGTGCCCAAACTGTGCGTGCGTGCATGCCCAAACTGAAAGGTGTGTGTATGCGAGCATGCATGGACATGCACAAGCATGCGCATGTGCAGACATGTGCATGTGTAGACATGCATGCATGCTCAGCAGAGACCCGAAGACCAGCTGGCCAGTGGGAGGCGGGGCATCCCAACACCGGCAGCGCGGTAAGAGGTAAGATCTTTTTCTTTTGTGAGCTTCTGTTTCCTTGCAAACGACGAAACAGAAGCTCACGAAAGAAACGCCATGGAGATCTGACCTGGGGCAACGGCGCGCATGCCATCACGGCCCTATACTGTTTCAGACAAATGGCTGTCCAATCTCTTCTTAAAAAGTTTCAGTGCTGGTGCATTCACAATTTCTGGAGGCAAGTCGTTCCATTGATTAATTGTTCTTAACTGTCAGGAAATCTCTCCTTAGTTCCAGATTGCTTCTCTCCTTGATTAGTTTCCATCCATTGCTTCTTGTCCTGTCTTCAGGTTTGTTGCAGCCCAGAACTGATAGCCTTAATGATAAAGGGCAATGCTGGAATAGGTAATTTTCTACAAAGCATCACTCCTCAAAGAAATAGCCAGTGATTTATTTCAAAAAGCCCAATGCGAGTTCAGGTTAACAATTATCTATTTGTTAAAACCATATTTTCAATTGGTCTTTTATGGTAAAAAAAAATGTGATGAGAAATTTGAAAACTTGCAGCAACAATTTTTTATTGCTTCAGTTAATGGTTATTCAACTTATCTAGATCAGTGTTTCCCAACCTTGGCAACTTGAAGATATCTGGACTTCAACTCCCAGAATTCCCCAGCCAGCGAATGCTGGCTGGGGAATTCTGGGAGTTGAAGTCCAGATATCTTCAAGTTGCCAAGGTTGGGAAACACTGATCTAGATGATTAATTAGCAAGGAACGTATTTAATCTGAAGAACTTATTTTGGGTCTACCTGAATTCCATTAAAAGGAACTACAGAGCTGTGTCACTAACAGGTGTGTTTCTTAATTTAATAAACACTGTGATCCCAGTAGAATGTTTGACTATGGCAGCATAAAATGTTACTACCCTTCAAGATAAATTATATTATGGAAAAAATTTATCCCAGAGTTTTCATGTACAGGCAGTCCCCGATTTGCAATCATTTGTTTAGCAGCTGTTTAAAGTTACAACAGCACTAAAAAAATGACTTACAACTGGTCCTTGTGCTTACAACCATAAAAGCGTCCCCACGGTTACATGTTCAAAATTTGGGAGCTTGGCAACTAGCATGTATTTACATGGTTGCAGCAGCATCCCGGGGTCATATGATCATCTTTTATGACATTCCAGTTGGCTTCTGAGAAGCAAAATCAGTAGGAGAAGCTTGATTCACTTAATGACACCATGATTCACCATGATTCACTTAACAACCATAGAAAAAATGGTCATAAATTTGGACATGACTCAACAACACCTTGCTTAGCAAGTTCTGGCTGTGGTTGTTATTCAAAGACTATGGCAGCCCTGAAAGTGCCAGCGGAAAATGGCTCCAGGGCTGACAGGCTATCTATACATGTTTTCCAATCTGATTTCAGTCTGATCACTGGGCATATATATGTTGCAAATAATGTGTATATAATGTGATGGCCACATGGACTCATTGTGTTTCTGGCAACCATCATTCATTCTCAAAGACATTTGACAATAAATTTACCATATATTGGGGATAGAATAGAATAGAATAGAATAGAATAGAATAGAATAGAATAGAATAGAATAGAATAGAATAGAATTCTTTATTGGCCAAGTGTGATTGGACACACAATAAATTTGTCTTTGGTGCATATGCTCTCAGTGTACATAAAAGAAAAGATACATTTGTCAAGAATCATGAGGAACAACACTTAATGATTGTCATAGGGTACAAATAAGCAATCAGGAAACAATCAATATTAATATAAATCGTAAGGATACAAGGAACAAGTTACAGTTATACAGTCATAAGTGGGAGGAGATGGGTGATACGAACGATGAGAAGACTAATAGTAATAGTAATGCAGCCTTAGTGAATAGTTTGACAGTGGTGAGGGAATTATTTGTTTAGCAGAGTGATGGCGTTCGGGGGGAAATGTTCTTGTGTCTAGTTGTCTTGGTGTGCAGTGCTCTATAGCGTCGTTTTGAGGGTAGGAGTTGAAATAATTTATGTCCAGGATGCGAGGGGTCTGTAAATGTTTTCACGGCCCTCTTTTTGACTCATGCAGTATCCAGGTCCTCAATGGAAGGCAGGTTGGCAGTAATTGTTTTTTCTGTTTTTTGTTTTTGTTGTTGTAAAGATCCAGAGCCCTTCTGGTATTTGGAAATAGCAATTCAACTAGTGTTTTTGTTTTATTGTTCCTTTTGTTTCACTTTAATTTACTTCTCATATCCTCAGTAAAGAGTAGAGACTACTTTTGAGATCTGGGATACCCCCTGTTCTTACCCTTTACTACCTGTTTTCTATATAATGAAACCCCAGACCAGCCACACAAATATCTTCTACTCCATTTGTCTGATGATACCAATTCTAAAATTTTCATCCTATTTCCCTTTAACCCAAGATCTGAGGACCCAGAGAATTCATGCAGGACATAAGCCAAGCATGTTAGGTCTCCATGCAACCTTCCAGAACTTGGATCTTATCTAGGAATGCACCCCTCAGCCTTATGCAGTTCCCCAATATAAATGAAAGTCAATACTATGAGAACATAACCTGGAAGAGATGATCATTTAGAATTATTGAATTAGGTCATTAGAAGAAGATCTAGAACTTATATTTGCATAATACAGGAGCTTACATTGGCATCCAGGCTTTTCATTTTAATTTCTCAAAAATCAATGAAATGGAAGAAGCTAAAAGTTGTGGGTTCTCCCATAATCTACTGTGTGTGCAGAGGTGAAATGCTACTGGTTCGGAGCGGTTCACCCGAACTGGTAGTAAAAAATGCTACCGATTCGGGTGAACTGGTATATCCGACAATCAGCTGTGCAACGATCAGCTGTGCCCCGCGATTTAGATTAGCTAGAAAGCAGGATTTCCTGCCTTCTAGCTAATGTGAATCGCGTGGCACCCCCTCACTGTTCTACTTACCCTTGCAGACTCTGATGGCTTCAAAATGCTCCTGCAGCACGCATCCATGTGCAGCGCGCATGCGTGCGCAAAGCAAACCAATAGAAGACTTCAGAGGATTTCACCCCTGAGTGTGTGCCTCATAGAAAATGGGGAACTTCCTAATCCTAAGGAGACATAGAGTGCTGTGTGAAAGCATTTCTTGGCTTTCTTCCTATCACATTAATTTAATGAAAGAGAGGATGCTTCAGAAATTATTTTAAAAGAGAAAACAATCATGGAGAAATTGTCAATTGCATTTGTTGAAGCACCAGATATATAATTAGCTTGTCTTTTATTATACAGTCCTTTCTCCAGTAATTTGCAGTCTCCGGCATCCAAATTAAGTTCTAAGAGAAGGTCGTCCCTATAGGCTTTTCAGATGGAAGAAATATGGTCAGGTACAGAGCTTCCAGGTGTAGAAGGATATGTAACTGAAGAAACATCACCAGCATTAGCATCTTTTGCCATTTCCAACAAGTCAACTTAAAAAAAAGCCAAACACCTGCCAATTTCTTTCCGCCAAGAGAAATTGAATACAAATCCTCACGCATTCTGAGAAAAAACAAAGCCCACTTTTATTTTTAAAAACAAGTGAAAGAAAAAAAAGAGAATATGTAATGCATGGTATTAACATCCAGCCTGTTATTTTGGATAGTACGAAACATGGGAGAAGCTATCAACAAAGTCCTTCCCTTTATCACAGCAAAGTAGAAAGACATTTGATTATGTGTCACATGACTATGTGTCAGAATGATCAAACAATTGGCAACTCCAAATCTCAGCCAACAAATACTCTGTCTTACACATTGGCAAAAAAAATCAGAACACAAAATACAAGCTGGGCAGATACGACTTTGTAGACGACCCTCACTCTGTCAAGGACCTTGGAGTACTCATCTCAAATTATCTAAGTGCCAGAGCCCACTGTAACAACATTGCCAAAAAGGCATTAAGAATTGTTAACCTAATCTTGCGTAGCTTCTTCTCCAGTAATATTGAACTGCAAATTAGGGCATACAAAACTTTTGCTAGACAAATTCTTCAATACAGTTAATCTGTCTGGAACCTGCACTGCATATTAGACATTAATACAATTGAACGAGTCCAGAGATATTTCACGAGAAGAGTCCTCCACTTCTCTGCTCGCAACAGAATATCTTATGCCACCAGACTAGAAATTTTGGGCTTAGACAACTTAGAACTTCGCCGTCTTCGATCCGACCTAAGCGTAATACATAAAATTATCTGCTACAATGTCCTACCTGTCAATGAATACTTCAGCTTGTACCACAACAATACACGAGCACATAACAGCTACAAACTTAATGTAAACCGCTCCAAACTCGATTGCAGAAAATACGATTTCAGCAACAGAGTGGTCAATGCCTGGAATATACTACCTGACTCTGTGGTTTCTTCCCCAAACCCCCAAAACTTTACCCTTAGACTGTCTACTGTCAACCTCACCTCATTCCTAAGAGGTCTTTAAGGGGCGTGCATAAGCGCACCAGCATGCCTACCATCCCTGTCCTAATATTGCCTTTTATTTGTATCCATTTCATGTATTCATAATCATGTTTATACTTACATCTGTTATCTAATACATGCTTGACAAAATAAATAAATAAAATAAATAAATAAAGAAGTCAGTGTTAACTCTGTTGACCACATAGATTTTATTTATTTATTTATTAAAATTTCTATGCCGCCCAACTCCTGGGGGACTCTGGGCGGCTAACAACAGGTATAGAAACATATAATCAATAAAAGCAATTTAAAAAAAATGTTAAAATACTATCAATATTTTAAAAAGAACTTTCACTCATACCCCGCCTGCCGGAAGAGCCAAGTTTTTATTGCTTTCCGGAAGGCCAGTAGGGTGGGGATGGTCCTGACCTCCGGGGGAAGCTGGTTCCACAGGGAGGGAGCTCCCACAGAGAAGGCCCTCCCCCTCGGCCCCGCCAACTGACATTGTTTGGTCGATGGGACCTGGAGGAGGCCGACTCTGTGGGCCCTGACCGGTCGTAGGGAGGTATGTGGCAGGATGCGGTCCCAAAGGTAACTTGGCCCTGAGCCATGTAGGGCTTTAAAGGTAACGACCAACACCTAAAATTGGATCCGGAGACTAATGGGCAACCAATGCAGCTGGCGGAGGATCGGTGTTACGTGGGTGCATCTAGGTACACCCACCACAGCTCACGCAGCTGCATTTTGCACCAATTGCAGTCGCCGGACACTCTTCAAGGGTAGCCCCATGTAGAGCGCATTGGAGAATTCTGGGAGTTGAAGTCCACAAGTCTTAAAGTTGCCAAGTTTGAAGACCTCTGACTTAATGTGTCTGAAGTAGGATAATTTAACTTCTGTCACTTGTACCTCGAGTGAGATCTTTGGATTGATGTTCGTCCATCGTGTTCAAAGAGGACCTTGACATCTATGAGAATCGGGGGGGGGGATGTCAAGACTTGCGCGTGAATTGGATTAAAGTGAGGGAGATGTGCACATAGTCAGCCTCACTCTCTCTTCCCAGGTTCCATCTTGCTCCAATAGCAGGACAAGAGTCGAGACAGTTGGAGATGGGCTGGGCGCGGTGGTTGACCAGGGTGTCTTTCGTGTCTTGCCATGCTCTTAGCGTACCACATCACTTGCAGAGACCGCCTTCATGACTGTTGTCCTATTCTAGTAAATTTCATCCACTCAGTCCACCGGAATCTGTCTTCACATGCTCGGGATATCTCACCGAAGGTCAATGACCCAATGGCTACTCTCAACCTGGTTTGGCCAGCCTGTCAAAGCTGTTGCCCGGGGTGTGGCCACTGCGCATGCTACAGCTGCTAGGAGCCACAGGTGAGAGCTGAGTGACAGGTGGGGACCAAAGGTGAACGAGCTGCCTAACAGCTGCCCTAGAATGAGCTGCCATAAAAGGACACGGCATGCCCCTACACCAGAGGTGCTACCCCTCCCTGAGCACCCCATACATCCCTCGACCTCACCTCGAGTGAGATCTCTGGATTAATTAGTTCAATGATCCATTTATTTATTTTCATTGCTATCTACAGTATTCGAAGGAGTCTTCCTCCAACACCAACGTTCAAAAACATCAATGCTCTATGCCAGTGTTTCCCAGCATTCGCTGGCTGGGGAATTCTGGGAGTTGAAGTCCAGACATCTTCAAGTTGCCAAGGTTGGGAAACACTGCTCTATAGCATAAAGCAATTTCTTCATTGTATCCCTGTTTTCTAGAACTATTGCTGACTGTTTTTATTGTGACTGAGTGACTAGAGGTTTTTGTTGTTGTTGTCATTGTTTTCTATTTAGTTTTTGACCATTTTTAATTCATTTCGTAAATTATTTTGGGAACCGGGTGAAAGGACAAAAAGGAGCAATGCCTCCAAAGATCACATAAAGACTCAATCTTTCATTGGAAAATATTTTTGGAACCCATGACAATGATGGGAAACAGATCACTGCTTTGATGCAAAACATTTTGAATAAGACGCTCAAATGTTGCAGTAAGGGTCCTTCTCTAGTTTCCAGTCAGGAGTTACATTTTGCTTCAAAATCCTTCGGCCATCAGATTGTTCCAGAAAAAGAAAGTATATCATCAAAAAAAGAAAAAGATGGAGATGAATGTATACAAAATCTGTACAGATAGTCCTCGACTTACAACAGTTCATTTAGTGACCATTCAAAGTTACGACAGCACTGAAACTGTTTTTCAGTTACGACTTTTGTCGCCTCACCATAATCATGTGATCAAAATTCAGACTCTTGGCAGCTGGTTCATATTTATGACCATTGCTGTGTCCCAAGATCATGTGATCAAAGGCCTGGAGACTAAAACATATGAAGAATGGCTGCAGGATTTGGGTTTGGCTAGTCTGAAGAAAAGAATAATTAGGGGTGACATGGTAGGAGTAGTCCAGTACTTGAGGGGCTGCCACAAAGAAGAGGGGGTCAAATTATTCTACAAAGCACCGGAGGGCAGGACAAGAAACAAGGGTTGGAAACTAATCAAAGAGAGAAGCAACCTGGAATTAAGGTGAAATTTCCTAACAGTGAGGACAATTAATCAATGGAACAGCTTGCTTCCAGAAATTGTGGGCACTCCATCACTGGAGGTTTTTAAGAAGAGACTAGACAGTCACTTATCTGAAATGGTATAGGTTCTCCTGCTTGAGTAGGGGCTGGACTAGAAGACCTCTAAGGTCCCTTCCAGCTCTATTGCATTCTATTCTGATCACCTTTTGCGACTCTCTCACTAGCAAAGTCAATGGGGAAGACAGATTCACTTAACAACCGGGTTACTAACGTAACAACTGCAGTGATTCACTTAACAGCTGTGGCAAGAAAGGTTGTAAAATGGGGCAAAACTCAACACACTTCACCTAACGACATACATTTTGGGCCCATTTCAGGGGCAGGTTGCTCACTTACCTTGCTGCCGGAGCCATGCGCTCGCATCTCCATGCTTCAGGGGCGCGCAAGCCCCCCCCTCACACAATTTTGCTTCTGCGCATGCGTGGAAGCAAAATCACGCCGAAATCTGGCGAGGGGGGACGTGCGCGCAAGATTTTGGTGCGATTTTGCTTCCGCGCATGCGCAGAAGCAAAATCGCCCAAAAATCACGGGGGAAAAATGGCGACGTGCCAGGTTCACCGGCAGAGAGGGCTCCGGAGCGGTTGCGAAATCCGCCGCTCCCTACTGGAGCTGCGTACCGGACAGCTCCGGCAGGAACCCACCTCTGGCCCATTTGTGGTCATAAGTCAAGGACTACCTGTACATACTAATTTAGAGGTTTAGAAATAATTGCTATAATTTAAACTTTGAAAAGCATTTCCCCTTAACAAGGAATAAGATAAACAGCGGAGCTGTCTGTTTTAATGCTAATAGACAAGAATCTCCACATCTCCCTTTTTCATGGTTCATCAGCTTCGTGACAACTTAAATAGAAGTCTACCCCATATAAATTGGAGCACCATGCCACCTAATGGAGCAATGCAATTCCTCAATTACTTGTGAACAGAAGCCATTACAGGTTTTATCTGATAGTCTGTTTGATGGGCTCCAGATGCTCACAATGTCAAACTCCACTTATGAAGCAAGCAGTCCTGCTCAGAAGCTGCCAAGAGATTGCCATGCCGAACAACATGTGGAACAATAGGCAAGTGCCTCTTATTTGTTATGTCTTTAAATGGGAGGGGGAAAGTGCAAACAAGGTATGGTGAATGTGGAATTAACTGGAGCATTAAAGAACTGGCTTAATATATCAGCAGGATACAGGAGTGCAGTAGTTAAAGCACACAACCTCTTTGCCAAAAACAAAACAGGGCTAACCTACAAATAGTCCACTGGACGTAGGCAGCCAATCCATCAATCAAATAATTGAGTTGAGATTGCAGTTCTGGTGGGGGGTGGGGTCCATGAAATATGCTGAGCTTATAAGTCTTAAGAAAAGCATAACAAGGAAGCTATCAAATAAATCTTCCAGTTCTAAACGTGAAGGAGGCATGGTGCAGAAAAGGGCACGCTAACCATCAGGTAACCTTGAATATTTTCCATTAAATTTTGGTGTAGAGCAACTTTTTTGTAGGGCAGCTTTAAGATGAGTGGACTTTTAATTCTCCAACATACTGACTGAGGAACTCTGGGACTTGAAATCAACATATTTCTAAAGTTGACAAGCAGGGTTTGGAGAGGAAAGAACAGGTAAATATATGTAACAAAATGTTGTTGGCAAAATGGATAGAAGTTGGCAGTAGTTTCAGACAGAAAGACAGAAGAAAATACTTTTGATTATATAGAATAGAATAGAATAGAATAGAATAGAATAGAATAGAATAGAATAGAATAGAATAGAATAGAATAGAATAGAATAGAAACAGAGTTGGAAGGGACCTTGGAGGTCTTCTAGTCCAACCCCCTGCTTAGGCAGGAAACCCTACACCACTTCAAACAAATGGTTATCCAACATCTTCTTAAAAACTTCCAGTGTTGGAGCATTCACAACTTCTGGAGGCAAGTTGTTCCACAGATTAATTGTTCTGTCAGGAAATTTCTCCTTAGTTCTAAGTTACTTCTCTCCTTGTTTAGCTTCCACCCATTGCTTCTTGTTCTACCCTCAGGTGCTTTGGAGAATCTAGACCAATGGTTCTCAACCTTTTCTTCACCACAGAACTCCTTTAAATACTTTTTGTGGCCATGGACCACTAAGATTTAACTCCAGATTTAAATCATAACATTTCTTCAAGCCTCATGGCCCCTCAGGTTTTGTGGACCACTGATCTAGACCATGGGTGTCCAACCTTTTGGCTTGCTTGGGCCACATTGAGTGAGAAAGGAATTTTCTTGGGCCACATATAAAATACATAATGTAATTAATGTCTATAAATCACATACTAATATTAAAAGTGTACAGTCTTACAGGGCCGCATGACTAAGCTGTCCAGGGCTGCATGTGGCCTGAGAGCCGTGGGTTGGACATACCTGATGTAGGCTGAATTGCATGCAGCCTATCCTAAGCTGCTCAGTGCACACAGTGTCAGTACACACAGACAGAAAAAGCGCCAACATGATGGGAAGAAACAATGATGCATACAATTACCTAAATGCAAGAACCAAAAAAGCACAGGGATGATCCTACCAGCCAATGGTTGCTTCAAGAATAGTAGCAGATGATGACAATATTCAAAATGAATTTCAAAGTGAAGAAAAGCAAAGTTTTACATTTAGGCAGGAAAAATCAAAGTACAGATAAGTACAGATTAGTTGAGACTTGGCTCAAAAACAGTAACTGTGAGAGGGACCTTGGAGTCCTAGTGGATGATCACTTGAATATGAGCCAGCAGTGTACAGCAGCAGTCAAAAAAGCTAATACAATCCTGGGTTGTATAAACAGAGGCATATAAGATAATAAGATATAAGATCACATGAAGTACTAATACCACTTTATAAAATCCTAGTAAGACCACACATTGCTGATCAATGTAATTGAAAACATCATGTGATCAATTTTATCCTATTTAGAATTCATCAGATGTAGGTAGCCAGATGTGATTCTATGGCGGAGGAAGAGGAAGATCAGAAAATAGAGAGACCTGCAAATGGAAGTAGAACAACTGTGGCAAAAGAAAGCAAAGACAGTACCAATAATACCACTTGAACAACATTGGCATTGACAAAGTCACCATCAGTCAACTGCAAAAGGCAGCTTTACTTGGAACATCCTGTGACAATATCTTTAATATTATTAAATAGCACATGGATTAGAGAACAAACGAAAGTATACAATATCATCAAGAGAGCTAAAGAATGGAAATGGAAATGGGCTGGTCACATAGCAAGAAGAAATGATGGCAGGGGGACCAAGGCAGTCATAGAATGGATCCCACTTGATAAAAAGAGTCCATGAAAGAGACCTAAAACAAGATGGATCAATGACATCAGCAAGTATTGTAGGCCCAATTGGAAAGAAAGCTCAGGGCCATATTGGCTGGAAACATGCAGAAGAGGTCTTCATCCTGCAGGGGATGAGGATGAGGATGCAATGAGGATGAGGAAGAAGAGGAAGAGGAAGAGGAAGAGGAAGAGGAAGAGGAAGAAGAAGAAGAAGAAGAAGAAGAAGAAGAAGAAGAAGAAGAAGAAGAAGAAGAAGAAGAAGAAGAAGAAGAAGAAGAAGAAGAAGAAGAAGAAGAAGAAGAAGAAGAAGAAGAAGAAGAAGAAGAAGAAGAAGAAGAAGAAGAAGAAGAAGAAGCTTATCCCAGGTCCTTGGTAAGGATTCAATAGGTGGACAAAAATACCAAATCCAGCTAAACATCTGCGTAACCAACCATAGTCATTTATTAAATTTATACACTGCCTAACTCCCAGTGACTCTGAGTGGTTACATGGTACATAAGGTTTAGTTGGTAACATGACATAAGGGTACATAAAAGGAAGCGTTTTAGGACCTACTCTCTTCATTCTTTACATAAATGACATTTGTGATATTATACAAAGCAACTGCGTCCTCTTCGCAGATGATGTAAAACTATTCAACACCACAGACAATACTACAACCCTTCAAAAAGACCTTGACTATATATCTGAATGGTCAAACAAGTGGCAACTACCAATCTCAATCAACAAATGCTCAGTTTTACACATTGGCAAAAATAATCAAAACACAAAATACAGACTTGATGAACATGACCTTGATGATGATCCTCACTCAGTAAAGGACCTTAGAGTACTCATCTCTAATGATCTAAGTGCCAGAGCCCACTGCAACAACATAGCTAAGAAGGCATTAAGAGTGGTTAACCTAATCTTGTGTAGCTTCTTCTCTGTAACATTGTACTCTTAACCAGAGCATACAAACATTTGCTAGACCGATTCTTGAATACAGCTCATCTGTCTGGAACCCACACTACATATCAGACATTAACACAATTGAGAATGTCCAGAGATACTTCACAAGAAGAGTATTACATTCCTCTGTTCACAACAGAATACCTTATGAAACCAGACTTGGAATTTTGGGACTTCAAAATTTAGAACTACACCGCCTTCGATCTGACCTAAGTGTAGCTCACAAAATTGTCTACCTCAATGTCCTACCTGTTAACGACTACTTCAGCTTCAACCGCAATAATACACGAGCTCACAATAGATACAAACTTAATGTAAACAGCTCCAAACTTGATTGCAAAAAATTCGACTTCAACAACAGAGTGATCAATGCCTGGAACACTTTACCTGACTCAGTAGTTTCTTCCCCAAACCCCAAAAACTTCAACCTCAGATTATCTACCATTGACCTCACCCCATTCCTAAGAGGTCGGTAAGGGGCGTGCATAAGCGCACAATCGTGCCTACCGTTCCTGTCCTAATGTACCCATATACTCATACCTCTTTTACTCTTATTCATGCTTGTACTATTACATATATATTCAATCATGTTTTACTGTTTATACTTCGCTTATAATCATATATGCTTGACAAATAAACAAATACAAATAATAGGTAGGCAGCTAATCAACTTTTGAAGATGGAGTAGGAAAGATTTTCTGTTTGACCAGGCGATTGGACTAGAAGACCTCCAAAATCCCTTCCAATTCTATTATTCTATTTTCTAGATAGCATTTTCTTTTTTATAACAGGCAACAAAAAACATCTTGGATCTTCCTTTAAGAAAAGAAATAACTATGGCTCTACTGGGTAATTAAAAACTGTCTCTGATATGACGCAGCCTACACTTTTGAATATAGTTTAAAGACATGAGAGAGAAGAAAGCTTCTAACCTAATCAACTGTTGTTTCTTAAGGATGCATTTCCTGTTAATTTCTTTCCTCCTACCGGGTAATAGCACAGCACTAAGGGCAAAGAAAGGACTCTTAGCAGTGATTGTAGTTATAAAATATGTCATGCCTCCCTTTGGCATTTAAGCCTCTATGAAAGCCATTTATTTCTTTATATACTCCTCTCTGTCTACTTTCGGTCCCCTAATTATCTGGTAAGAGAAAAGTAATAAATGGCTAATGATGCTCCAAGTGACAAAGTTATAAAAATTTATTTGTACACCTTGAGCATTATAGCCTGTTTTACATTGTTTACGTTGACTGCTTGCCCATATTTTTAAAAATAATATATCTCGCTTCTAGCAAATAAAATATTTTGAGGAGGGAGCATCGCGGCAAAATAAATATTAGAATGAAATGCATTTAACTGTTTATGTTTAAGATTAAGTAAAACCTTGGTAGGGACTCAGACCAAGCATTTTAGCTGGAAGAATAGCTGTTGGAAAAGAAGGGATGGTGTATTCCATGATCTGCATTACCATTTAAAAGATTTGGGTAGATAATTTGAGAAAGAGCATCTTGGAATTGCCAGAACAAATATGTAACTTCTGGAGCTGCCTCAAAAGGCCTCGGAGAAACACAAAATGAAACAACAGCTATTTTGGTTAATTTAGGTGGGGTGTTATGTTTCTGTGCAAAGTAGCTACTAAGGGATGTACCATGTGAAAGTGTATGGAAGCAAAGCACCCCATCAAATCTTTACACACCCTAATATAAAACACAACAGGTAGCAATACCTGGCAGATTTTGTTCAGACCAAACCAAACCAAACCAGATTATGTCTAGTTTAATGAAAAGAAGAACTAGGGGTGACATGATAGTAGTGTTCCAATATCTAAGGGGCTGCCACAAAGAAGAAGGGGAGGACAACCTATTCTTCAAACCACCTGAAGACAGAACAAGAAGCAATGGATGGAAACTAATCAAGGAGAGAACCAATCTAGGAATAAGGAGAAATTTCCTGACAGAACAATTAATCAGTGGAATGACTTGGCTCTATAAGTTGTGGGTGCTCCATCACTGGAGGTTTTGAAGAAGCAATTGGACAACCATTTATCTGAAATGGTATAAGGTATCCTGCTTGAGCAGGGGATTGGATTAGAAGACCTCCAAAGGTCTCATCCAAGTCTGTTATTCTGGTCTGATTAGTACAAGATTGAAAAACCACCAGGGAAATCAAGACTGTAGACCTGACCTAGAAGTGAAAAAATATACAGAAGACAATGATAAGCCATTTTGCATTCCCATGGAGAAAAGTACACAATAGATACAAACTCAAAGTGAACCACTCCAAACTTGACTGCAGAAAATACAACTTTAGCAACAGAGTGATTAATGCCTGGAACTCACTACCTGACTCTGTGGTTTCTTCCCGAAATCCCCAAAACTTTACCCTTAGACTGTCTGCTGTTGACCTCACCCCATTCCTAAGAGGTCAGTAGGGGGCATGCATAAGCGCATCGGTGTGCCTGCCCTCCCTGTCCTAGTCTTCCCTTTTATTAGTACCCATCTTATGTATATAAACAATGTTATATCTATGTATATCACCAATACATCCTTCCATCCTTCCGAGGTAGGTAAAATGAGGACTCAGATTGTTGGGGGCAATATAAATATACATTGCTTACTGGTGTAAACCGCTTAGAGAGTGCTTGCACTGTGAGGCGGTATATAAATCTCACAAATAAATAAATAATAAATAAATAAATAAAATAAATAAAATTTTCCATGGTCACCAACTTAAAGGAAGCTCTACTTTTTATAAATGCACTACTTCAGGAGAAAGGATTCAACTTTCAAGGATGAATTCAGAATTGAATGAGTACATTTAAGATCTCCCATTCCTCCTCATCCTCATCCTTCCAAACAAACAGACCCTTGGGAAAAGAACAGTAGAAAAATGAAAGGTGAAGAAGCAACCTTAGTGATATTTAGGATCATTATTTAGTGCTGTGATGCATGGAGGGTTAAGCTTTTTGTGGTTCCAATGAATGAAACTGAGAGATAAAGGAAACTATTAATCTCACGTTTAACAACAGGAAATGACAATCTTTAGAAGCAGTGTGGCTTTGTACAGCTCAACTCAAAGGAGATGTGCTCTTTTAAATTATGTAATATTGTCAACAACTTCAATAGTTCATAGGAAACAGATATGTCTTTTACAAAATTTCAATCAATGGAAGAGAATATTTGTAGCTCAGGGTTGAACTTTAAGGTCCTTGATGCTTGGCTGTTTTCTTGTAGATGTTTCTGCTTGATATTCTTTAAACTTGGTTGTTTTCTTGCATAGCTTTCATTACCCAACTAGGTCATATCATCAGTGCTAGAAGGAGAAGTTTTCTCTTTGTTTAAATATGGTGGCTTGACCTGTCAGTGTTCATGGGAATGTTCCCAACCCTGTTAGTGTTAGGTTCTCATACTGAAGAGGCAGGAGGCGAGTTAGTGGCTTCAGCTCTTTATTAGGACATGGTGGGAACAACTGTTGAAACCCCAGCTGTGGCTGGGGTTTAAATAGGATAGCCCTGTCTTGGACCAGGGCCAATTAGGACCAACCTGTTGATGACACTAAGCTGGACCAAATTGGGAACTTCCATCTAAGATGTAAATGTAAGGACACAACAGTTAGAGCAAGCCACCTGTATATAAACAAAGAGCAAACCCCATTCCCTTCTAGCACTGATGATGTGACCTAGTTGGATAATGAAAGGTCTGCAAGAAAACAATCAAGTTTAAAGCGTATCAAGGTCCCCATTGCATTATTACATTATAGAATGTAATCATACATTCTATAGTGATGTTAATATTACTTAACAGTTCACATTGTTTACATCCATCACTTGCAATCCCAAGTCCTAGTAAGATAACATTCAGCCCCCAGCAGTTCATCGACACCACACAGATTTTTTTTTAATGTCAAATTGGAATATAGGGTGATTTTGGATAACAGTGGAATATTTTGCTTCTAAAAGAACACCTATCCCTGTTATGTACTGTTGGAAGAAATATCCATCTGGTTCAATTCCAAGAGGAGAGAAAGACACTGGAAACATGGAGGCTGATTGGAAAGATGATTTATTGATGAACAGGACCACATGGGTTTGAGGTCCTGGGCAGCTGACCATATGGAGTTGAGAGGGGGGTATTTATACCTTCTCTTGGGCTTGCCCTTGGGCTTCCTGTTCCTGTGCAAGAAATGTATTCTATTAGCTGTAGTCAGGCTCCCATGGGGCCATGTGGGATCATAACTGAGGTTGTCTGAATTCCCAGGTTTGGTTGGAGCTTGCTGAGTGATGATGTAATGAAGAGGTTTGTGTTCTGAAAGGATGTTGGGCAATTCCTATTATGTCTTAATGTCTTTGCCCTAGTTTGGATCTTTAGATTTTTTTAGATTTATTATTAGAGTTGGAAGGGACCTTGTAGGTCATCTAGTCCAACCCCCTGCTCAAGCAGGAGTTCCTACACCATTTGAGACAGATGGCAGTCCAGTCTCCCCTTGAAGGTCGCAAGTGTTGGGGCTCTCACAACCTCCGCTGGCAAGCTGTTCCACTGGTTGATCGCTCTCACTGTCAGAAAGTTTCTCCTCACTTCCAGGTTGAATCTCTCCTTGGTCAGCTTCCATCCATTATTCCTTGTTTGGCTTTCTGGTGCCATAGAGAACAGCCTGACCCCCTCCTCTCTGTGGCATCCCCTCAAGTATTGGAACATTGCTATCATGTCACCCCTGGTCCTTCTCTTCACCAGACTGTCCAAGCTCAGTTCCTGCAACCGCTCTTTGTATGTTTTATTTTCCAGACCCTTTATCATCCTGGTTGCTCTCGTCTGCACTTTCTCTAGAGTTTCAATGTCTTTTTTGTAGTGTGGTGACCAAAACTGGATGCAGTACTCTAGGTGTGATCTGACCAAGGCTTTATAGAGTGGTACTAGTACCTCTCTGGTCCTTGATTGTATCCCTCTATTTATGCAGCTCAGGACTGTGTTGGCCTTTTTGGCTGCTGCTGCACACTGCTGGCTCATATTTAGTTGGCTGTCTACCAAGACTCCAAGATCCCTCTTGCAATTGCTGCTATTGAGTGTGGTTTTGCCCAGTTTGTATGTGTATTTTTGATTCTTCTTACCTAGGTGCAGAATTTTACTTTTCTCCGTATTAAATTTCATGTTGTTGGTTTGGGCCCAGTGTTCGAGTCTGTCGAGGTCCCTCTGGATTTTGAGTCTGTCCTCTGGGGTGTTTGCTACTCCTGCCAGCTTGGTATCATCTACAAATTTGGTTAGTTCTCCTGCTATTCCCTCATCTAGGTCATTTGTGAAGATATTAAAGAGTACTGGCTAATCCCATCACTCTGAGGCTGAAGGTCTTTTGTCTTGTAGATAGGCTGGCCCAGTCCTGCTGGGGCTATTAACAAAGGTGGGGGCTGCTTTCCAAGAGCATGTTTCTCCTTTAGGGAAATATAATATTCTGCCTTTTTTTCAATATTTCCCAAAATATTTCATTCTTCTAGGAGAGGGGTGGGTGCTAACTTTGTACAGTACGTTGTGGCCATTCTTGTTATAAGCAGTGGTAGTAATGCCATTGCTAAAATCCAATTCTCAGCCCCCAAGGAGGCACTTGGTTGTAATTATTGAGTACCTAGATGGTTTAATGGACACCAGGGTGCCCAGAAGCAGGACAGTGGTGAAATGGTAGGGATTCATATGTGATATATACATCCAGTTATAAATACTATAGCTAGCTATATTTAAAAGCAGGTACACTGAAATGTCTGGATATTTTCTGGACAAAAAGTAAAGTTTATCAGAATACAGGATTACACATGTCACGGTTTGATTTATTGCCTGTTACATGTATATGCAGGGAGATGCATCCCTATCTAATACAATGGTTCATTCCTGAGCACGTGATTGATATGTTCTTGTACGCATGTGTGCATTCCTGAATCTCCGTTCTACCCTTCTTCTGGCTTCCGATGAGGGAAGTCGCATTTTATATCAGACATGTAAACAAATGAGATTTTATTGTTTTTGTACCGAAATAAATATTTTAATTAGAACTTTAAACTACGGTTTCATTTCTAATGTCTGAATTCCAGGGAAAAGATCAAACATCACCTCTGTGAGATTCATTCCCACTCCGTCAACACAGGAACGAGTGTGCGGTTATAAGTGCTCATGCCCCCATTCTCTAATCCACTTCTCAGGCCTGTAGAAATCACACTGCTCTCAACAGTCAACTTGTTTTAGGATTTTTTGATTAGCAGGAGAAAAAGAAGATTTCTCCTTTTTCTCTGGAGTCTTAAGGCACAACAGATGGGCTGTATTTGGCTCAATGAACCCTGAGATTGCCAGGTGTGCAGATAGAGGAAATTGTGGCCCAGAATCTAGCAGGCATTGTGTCATGCAACAGCTGTTGTACACCTGCATTTGAATAGACTGACCATTTTCTTTATTATGCTGTTGGACAAAAGTGGCACAGTACACAAAACAAAGCTCTTTAGGTATAAAGGAGGGGGATTTTTTTCCCTTTTCTGTCTAGAACAGGGGTGTCCAAACTTTATTTTATTTATTTTATTTTATTTTATTTATTTATTTGTCAAACATGTATAGGATAGTAGTAGTTTGTATAAACATAAGTAAAAAGTAACGATAAAAGAGGACAATAGGACAGTAGGACAGGGATGGTAGGCACAGTGGTGCGCTTATGCACGCCCCTTACAGACCTCTTAGAAACGGAGAGAGGTCGACTGTAGACAGTCTAAGGTTAAAGTTTTGGGGGTTTGGGGAAGAAACCACAGAGTCAGGTAGTGCATTCCAGGCATTGATCACTCTGTTGCTGAAGTCGTATTTTCTGCAGTTGAGTTTGGAGCAGTTTACATTGAGTTTGAATCTATTACGTGCTTGTGTATTGCAGCGGTTGAAGCTGAAGTAGTCATTAACAGGAAGGACAACTTTGATTGGTGGACTCCAACTCCCAGAATTCCCCAGTGAGCATGTCTTAAGGTTGCCATGTTTGGAGACCCCTGATCTAGAATAAGCAGCAGAAATGGCGGAAAGTTGCTCTTTAGACAACAGATGCTTTTTTTACCTAAAACCAGTACTCATCTCTCATTCCAATACAGAATACTAAGTTATTTCCACAACCTTCATAAATCAAACTTAGGTTTGAATATTTTTAAAAACAAAAAATGGTTCAGCTACAATGCTTTTGCTGCATAGGGAAAATATGGAACTTATTAAGCTGGAATTTGACATGATCAACAAATGAACAAGAACAGGTGCTCATTAAGGCTGAAACAGTTTCTTTTTGTGTGTGATTTAAAGATTGAAATAAAAAGATTCAGTGTGGAACTGTTAAGGGGAGAGAAATTCTTTCTTCCACTCTTAACACAGAGTCAAGAAACAAGGCATGTCCTAGAGAGGCTTCCTATAGAGAATCACTTCCCATTTTTACTCATTTTGACTGAAAATGACAAAACGTTTTATCAAAAGGAAAAGGAATCACTTAGAATCATACAAACATCCTCCATTAGCCTTTGTGTTTACTTAAGAACACAAAAAACCATCTAGCTTGGCAAATAGTTTTCCTAATGACTACTAGCCAGAAGCTCAGCCCCAAAGAAATAAATGCCATAGATTACCAAAATCTCGTTTTTTTTCCTCAGCAATTGCCATTCAGTTCACCACTGCAGTTAAATCCAGATAACATACAACCACCCACAGCCCTCTTTATAAACCAGAGTGCTGAAATTAGAACAAGGTAATGAATCGGCTGTGCTCTTGATGCTACCTATTACTATCTATAAAGCAGGTGTGTGCCAAGTTGCAGCTGAGAGACTATAAATGGCCCACCATCTTCCCTTTTATGGCCCCTAACATTTTCCCAGAGTTGATGGGCTCACAAATTTGAACTACAGCTCATTGTAAGAGCTCGGGAGGAGGCAATGGATGGAAGTCGGTGTCCTGTTGCTGCCTCCATAATGAATATTTTCCTGGGTCCATACATTTGGCGGAGCAGGACTGATACTGCAATGCGCTCTACATGGGGCTACCCTTGAAGAGTATCCGGAGACTACAATTGGTGCAAAATGCAGCTGCTCGTGCCGTGGTGGGTGTGCCTAGGTACACCCATGTAACACCTGTCCTCCGGCAGCTGCATTGGTTGCCCATTAGTCTCCGGATCCAATTTAAGGTGTTGGTCGTTACCTTTAAAGCCCTACATGGCTCAGGGCCAGGTTACCTTCGGGACCGCATCCTGCCGCATACCTCCCTACGACCAGTTAGGTCCCACAGAGTGGGTCTTCTCCAGGTCCCATCAACCAAACAATGTCGGTTGGCGGGGCCTAGGGGGAGAGCCTTCTCTGTGGGAGCTCCCTCCCTATGGAACCAACTTCCTCCGGAGATCAGAGCCATCCCCACCCTGCTGGCCTTCCGGAAAGCAATAAAAACGTGGCTCTTCCGGCAGGCGGGGTGAAAGTGAGACCGAGCATATTATCTCTGGGTCTCCCCCCTTGTTATGAATGTTGGAGATTTTCTTTTTAATTTTTCTATATCTTTTTAACTGTGATGTTTTTATTGTAATAGATTTGGATATGTTGTGAGCCGCCCAGAGTCCCCCGGGAGTTGGGCGGCATACAAATCTATTAAATTAAATTAAATTAAATTATTGGGTGTTGTGTCCGTGGGACGTAGAGACGACAGGGAGTCTCGAGTCTGACCAACTAGCCTTTATTGAGGCAAACAGCAAAGAGTGTGAACAACAGGAATGCTCTGAACAAAAGGTGGCAACAGATGCCTCAGCAGCGTTTGACAGCGCTATTTAAGAGCAGCTGTCAAACGTGACAACCAATTGGAGGGCTGGACTCTCCCGCTTTCCAGCCCGACCAATCAGCGGTGTCTGTGGCCGTTGCCAATATCCTGGGAGGACGTAACATTGGGGAACTGGAGATAACAGGGGTTATTGTATGGAAGCTATCTCCATCACAGAAGATTTTTTCCCTTTTCTAACAGGGTTTGTGTATTCGACGGAGTTCCTTTTCTTCTAGGTGCTCTTGAAATGTGCACATATGGACAAGAACTTAAGGAAATCTTGGAATTGTGGTTTTGCTCCAAGCATGAAAATAAAAATCAGCTTCAACTTATTCAAGGCTAAAACATAGAAGTATGTGTGCAAGCAGAATGAAAAGCTTTTCCATAACAGGACATTTTTGTCCATATTAACCATCATGGTTCAGGCCTACAGACCTTGGCCAGCTCTTGCAAAGACTGAGTCCACCTGGGAAGGCTTCCCAGAAGTTGGAATTGAGGGGACTGGTTCAGGGCAGGGATTGTTCTTCTTCCCTTTAAGTTTGTACACCAAGCTCATTTTAAAGCACTTGAATTCAGGGTGTATTTTGTAAATCTTTGCAGGATGTGCTAGTTCGGCCCTAATCATTACTTTTGGCCTGCATTGGAGTCAAAATCTCTGGATAAATAAAGCATGGAATGTACATCTGCATGTTGCTATGGTGATGCCATTGAGATATTTCTGGTTGGCACAGGTTTGCTTCTAAGACAGTTCTCACTGCATTACAGGATGCTCCATTCAAAAGAATAGGGGCAGTAGTCACATTCACTCCTGTTCAACTGTGGCCATATCGTCCTTCGTCATATCACTTTCACTATGGGCAAATTCATATTAGCTTTTTTTTTAATGTGCAAAAGTTTCCTCATTTACCTTAAAGTCCTGTCAAAGTCTGGCTGAAAAACTGAACACACTGAAAGAGTAAAAGCCAATTCGGTCCCGAAACCTTTTCCTAGAATTGATGCTTGTTCAACCCTAAGACTTGTACAAAATGTTTGGTGTTCATGCTTAGAGCCATAATTTTCCATTAAAAATTCGAGTGAACACTATGTGGGAAGAAATATGTAAGATGCACCATGATGAGATATCTAAAACAACTTCTTAAATGCCTTACTAAATTAATGAATTGTTTCGGCCTTGGTACATGTTATTGCAAACAGATTATTAATTTGCTTAATTCTTCCAGCATGTAGAATAAAATAAAAAGATAACCATGCATTGTTTATATATAATCTGTTGTAAAGAATAAGATAAGTCATGTGTGTGTGTGTATATATATATACACACACACACTTCCTTCATTTTCATTATCAGTAAAAATGTGGTGTGTGTGTGGGGGGGGGTATCTTGCCCTTATTATTATAATTAAATCAAAGTGGCTAACATATCCAATAAACCTTTGTTTCCTATTTCCCCTTACAACAGCAACAAAACTATGAGGTGAGTTGTGCTGGGAGAGAGTGACTGGCCCAATGTCACCCATTTCATGACTAAGGCAGGACAAGAACTCATGGATTACCACTTTCTAGCCTGTTGCCTTCACCACTAGCTCTTTAAATCATGATATGCTGAAATAAAGTAAAGACATTGTGTGATGATGGATGGATGGATGGATAGGTGGATTATCTATCTATCTATCTATCTATCTATCTATCTATCTTTCTATCTATCTATCATCTATCTATCATCTATATATTTTCTGTATCTAATATCCATCTATCTGTATCCATCTATTCTCTCTCTCATCTCTCATCTATCTTTATCTATCTATCTATCTATCTATCTATCTATCTATCTATCTATCTATCTATCTATCTATCTATCTATCTATCTATCATCTATCTATCTATCATCTATCTATTTTCTGTATCTAATATCCATCTATCTCTATCCATCTATTCTCTCTCTCTCTCATATCTATCATCTATCTATCTATCTATCTATCTATCTATCTATCTATCTATCTATCTATCTATCTATCTATCTATCTATCTATCTATCTATAATCTACTTATCATCTATCTGAATCTAATATATATATTAGATTACATATTACATATATATATATATATGTCCCATTTCACATTCTGGTTGTTGAGTAAAGGTGCAGGTTTTCCTTCAATTGATTAGTATAGCAGCCATTAAGGACACAGCATCTTCCTTTATGTATGGATGCCATCTGTGATCTTTGTGAATTCAATGAGTAGCATTAATTCCTTCAGCTTTTTCCCTGCTACAAATTCTTGCTTCTTTTCATTTTACAATCAGTTCACCCAAAATCACCTAAAAGCATTTCTATATTTCAAACTTAACTATTGTATTGTTCTTTGTGTGAATGACATTGGCTATCATATAACTAAGAGGTACCTTTAAATGTTTCTACTGCTGACTTCTATGAATGGCTATAAATGTTGAAATGGATTATTTCATTAGCATGTAATATAAATGACTTGCCTCTTTGACAATGTGGAAAGTACAGTGAAAACTCTATTTTATCATTTTCCTAAGATGCTTTAACTCTGTCCACAATAACTTGGAAGAACAACAAGGATTACTGATGGTCTCCTAATCTCAAGTTAACAATTACTACTTTCTAAAAAAAAACCAATAACAATCTTTTAATGACAACACAAAGACTACTAGCTCTTAGGAAAGAACAGCAATATACAGTTCTAGGTAAAGGATCCCATAATGCTCATGAAAGTTCAAAATTGCCATAAATGAAAGAGTCAGTTACATTATTAATCGAGATTTAAAGCAAGCTAACTATGGAAGATGTCTAGCAGATGTTAATAGATTTACTGGCTGAGGCTAGCACAGACCTGCTGCTTTTTTTTTAATATGCCCTATTTTATTGTTTCAGATTAAGAAAGCATTACTTCAAATGAGGATTAAATAAAAGTAGAGTAGCAGGCAACCTTGACATCAAACTATTTAAAGTAATTGCTTTGTCCATAAAAAAATTAAATTGTGGATTAATGCTACCTATCTTTCTTGGTTGGTGAATTATAATAATCACTTCATCATAAAATGTACAGGAACAAAGGCAGAGAACAAAACATAGCTCTCTATTCCAATTATCCCCAGAAGAGTGATTATTTCACAAGTCGCTCACTTCTATTCTATGTTTAGAAGCACAAGGATGCTTTTAAGGTTATAGGACTTCACACTGTGTTAATGTTACACAGGTCCTCATCACAGACAGCTTTCACCCTAAAAGCATGAGTGAATTAATGCTTTGGGTCTTGATACACAACGTAAAGTGAAAAACCTCTGAATCCTCTCTTCAGGCAGATCATTTCCACATGGGCTTTGTTATCCTTGTTGTTTTTAATTTTCCAACCCATTTTTCTGCCAGTTCTAATTCAACTTGCTGAAACAGAATTTAATGCCAAAACTTGTGGAATAGGATGAAAATGTTTCAACAAAATTCTCATGAGTGGTTAGAATGTGGTGTTCTTAAGGGTGGGGGGGGAACAGAGGTGGTATTCAGCCAGTTCGGGCGAACTGGTAGTAGCGACCTGCTGGTGAGCTCGCCCTGTCCACCTGCCCCAGCGCCATACTGTCCTATTTAGCCATGTTTTCAAGCCGTGCGCATGTGTGCAAGCTGTGCGCATGAGCAAAGTGCATGCACGGAATGCCGTGCACATGACTGAAGTGAGCGTGCATGCGCTGGGTGAACCGGTAGGGAAATTATGAGAATCCCACCTCTGGGGGGCAAGAAGCAGATATGAATGTCCACTCTCAAATTGTTAAATCATCTCTTTGGAACTTATTACCCTTTATTTAAATCCAAAGACAGATTTCTCCTATTGTGGTGGTAGTGTTTTCAGTTTGACTAATGTGGGAATCCAGGAAGGTTTCAGAAAGAGGTATAATAATAGTAATACTGGTCATCCTGGAGAAGGAGGCTCTACTCATGGTCACTCATGCCCTTGTCACCTCGCGTTTGGACTACTGCAATGCGCTCTACATGGGGCTACCCTTGAAGAGTATCCGGAGACTTCAGTTGGTGCAAAATGCGGCTGCGCGTGCTGTGGTGGGTGTGCCAAGGTACACCCACGTGACACCGATATTCCGCCAGCTGCATTGGTTGCCCATCGGTCTCCGGGTCCAATTCAAGGTGTTGATCACCATCTTTAAAGCCCTTCATGGCTTGGGACCAGGATATCTTCGGGACCGCATTCTGCCTCATACTTCCCTCCGACCGGTTAGGGCCCACAGAGTTGGCCTCCTCCAGGTCCCGTCGGCCAAGCAATGCCGGCTGGCGGGCCCTAGGGGGAGAGCCTTCTCTGTGGCCGGCCCCGTGCTCTGGAATCAACTACCCCCAGAGACCCGAACCATCCCCACTCTGCTGGCCTTCCGAAAAGCTGTTAAGACATGGCTTTTCCTGCAGGTGGGGGGGAGAGCTTAATCCACTCGAGCTCACCCCCCAAGTATGTATGGTGCTGAATGGATGTTGTTGTTTTTTATACTGTTTTTTAAATTTTGTATTTGTTTTTAATTATATGTAATTTGGTTATTCTTGTATTTTTCCTTGTTGTACGCCGCCCTGAGTCCTTCGGGAGTTGGGCGGCATATAAGAATAACTAAATAAATAAATAAATAAATCCTTTTCAAAAATAAATATTCTCAAACCTATCACCCAGAGAAATGCAAAATAAAATCTCAGGTACGTATTCTGGCATAGGTTTAGTTAGTGCTTAACTCCAGTGAACAAAGTTGTTCTATTATCAAAATGTTCCTAAAGAGTTGAAAATAAAATTAAGATTTTAGCCTCTTTTCTTCTAGATTACTTTTCCCCACGTTTGCTCATTTTCTAATAATATTCTATTTTTATCCTCCTTAGCATTTTTCACCTAACGCAGTCATGTGCCGTCCTATTTTCTATTTTAAAGCTCTGTCTTATCACCACTTCTAAATCCTACTCCTTAACCTATACCTTAAATTACTCCTTTTATTTTAACTTATGTTTCTTTTCCTATATTCTCCCTGCCCAGCCCTGCAACTCAGACCAAGGAAACTTGTGTATCCAACTTTCATTGCCTTATCCAGCTTCCGTGGTTAGACTTGATTACTGCTGCTACATGTTCCTCAAACTTCTCAGTGTTTCCCATTGTTATTACTCTGCCCAACTCTGATAATACTCTGGATCATACATCTCTGCTCCAGCCTGGCATGGCTGCCTGGGCGATTACATTTCTTCCTTCACTGCACAGCAATATTGCTGTTTTCAACCTCCCATGCTCTCTGGTGCCTCCAGAACCTCAATTAGATACCTCATGCAGTGGTGGGCTGCTGGTGGTTTGGACCGGTTTGGGTGAACCGATAGTTCCGACGATCAGCTGGCCCTGTCCACCCGCCCCCACCCTATCCTGTCCTTTATTTCCTTTTTTCTGGCTCAGCTGATTCACGCGGCACAGCTGATTTCCATGCCTCTGCTGTTCTACTTACTGGGGCTGCCTTAGAAAGTAAGCAGCTGAGCTTCAAATTGCTGTATTTTAAACGCTGCGTTCAAGCGTGTTAGGTGTGTGCGAAGAGCACGTACACGCGCAAAGCACACAATCACCGAACCAGTTGTTACACCGGTTACAGCCCACACTGACCTCATGTCTCCATTCTACACTCCTTCCCCTCTATATCTCTTCTTTCTCCTTCTAGTTTCCCAATGACAGTACCCTTTTGTGCTGCAACCAGGCCTCTTTTTAAAGTTCTGAGATCTCTTTTGCAGCAAGGCAGGACTTTTAAAAGGTGCCAGTTGGAGGAAAGACGCTGTTGCTTCTGCCACCGTGCCTCTGTCTTCATTGAGAATAAGGTAAAAAATAGAAGCCTCTTTAGCAAGAGTAGAACATTTTTGAGAAATTCCTAGAAAGATTTCAGCACATATTAGTTTTGAAATGCAAGACATGCGCACTTCTCGGAGTTGAATTTTAAGAAATGCATTGTTAGATTATTCTTAAAACTGAAATGTTCATCATATGAACCTTCCACAGAAGTCCCACCTCTTTCCAACATTGCTAAAATATAGTTAGTTCCTGGAAAACATCCATATCAAGCATGACCAAACTCAGGAAGAAAAATTCCCAATGAATGGTAATAGGTACATTGGCTTCCATTGCAAACCACTCTTCTGTATTATCTGGATCCAGACTCCATGGAAGCCAATGCATATATATTTATGCATTGAAAGACTTTCTTACTTCAGGTGGTCTCATTGAACATGCCATTTTCATTGGCAAACTGACATCATTTGCATGTTTTTAATCAAAGAGGTCACATGTTGGGTCATAAGGCTCAAACAGAGACATTGACAAAATAGACTTGTGACAAGAACATAAGAACAGTTTTGTGCTTTAAACCAAGACCATTTCAGTCCAAGGTTTTGTTTCTTACAATGGTCAACTAGATGCTCACAAATAGGACATGGAGAAATACCACCAATGCAGAAAATGTGTCTGCAATTCCTCAGTTGGATGAGGAGAGCACATCTTTCTCTTTCTGTCCTGGCCACTTTTTACAGAGGCACGATTGAGAACATTTTAACAAACTGCATTACTGTTTTATTTGGTGGCAGCAGTGCCTCAGATAGAAAGTCCATACAGAGAGTAGTAAGGGCAGCCGAGAAGATTATACTGCTTTTAAGCGCTATGTGCTTAGAGCTCAAGGCATTGTTAGAGACCCCACACACCCACTTCATGGTCTGTTTCTGTTGCTCCCCTCTGGGAGGAGGTTTCAAAGAATTTCTAGCAGGACTACCAGATTCTGTAACAGCTTTGTTCCCTATGCCATTCATCTGGTAAACTTGCAAGATTCATTTTTCTCACCATGTACATGTACTATACAGCCAAACTAGACTGTGTTGTGTCTCTGTGTCATATAATATATGTGGGTATATGCATAATTTTCTATTTATTTATTTATTTTGCATGTTCATATAGTATATATTGGAGGTGGTGACCCTTTGCGAGCTGTATGCAATGAAATTTCATTTTAATGTATGCCGATTAGTGTACATTCAAAGTGACAATAAAGTTATTCTAAGTCTAAGTCTCTTCTGCCTTGTTCCTCTGGAACACTATTTAGAGCAGAGGTAGGTTCCTGCCAGAGCTGCCCGGTACACAGCTCCGGTAGGGAGCAGTGGATTTTGCAACTGCTCCGGAGCCCTCTCTGCCAGTCCACCCGGCACGTCGCCATTTTTTTCCCATGATTTTCGGGCGATTTTGCTTCTGCGCATGAGCAAAAGCAAAATCGCGCCGAAATCTCGTGAGCGGACGTGCGCGTGAGAGAGATTTTGGTGAGATTTTGCCTCCACGCATGCGCAGAAGCAAAATTGTGTGAGCGCACGCGCCCCCAAAGCGTGGAGATGCACGCGCATGGCTCCGGCAGCAAGGTAAGTGAGCAACCCGCCCCTGATTTAGAACCATACTCCCCCAAACTGAACATAGTATTTTGAGTCTTCAAGACCAGTCTCTTCATATACATCCTGACTTTAAAACTATCCAAGTTAGTACAATCATCCATATCTTACAGTAATAGATTCTACGGGTTAATGACGTGAAAAAGTGTGAAGAAATGCTTTATGTTATCTGTTTTAAATCTCTTTCTCCTTAGATTAACTATATGGCCCTTGACTAGTATTTTTGAGAAAGAAAGGAAAACATCTGCTTGTCCATTTTCTTCATACTTCCCATGATTTTGTACACTTTGGTCATTGTAGAGATAAGGAAGGAGACCTTGATGGAGATATACAGGAACCAGAATGGAATGGAATGGAATGGAATGGAATGGAATGGAATAGAATAGAACTGAACTGAACTGAACTGAACTGAACTGAACAGAACAGAACAGAACAGAACAGAACAGAACAGAACAGAACAGAACAGAATAGAATAGAATAGAATTCTTTATTGACCAAGTGTAATTGGACACATAAGGAATTTGTCTTAGGTGTATATGTTCTCAGTGTACACAAAGAGAATAAAATACATTCATCAAGAATAAGATACATTACTTAGTGATAGTCGAGGTTACTAATAAGCTATCAAATCATACTAAGAAACAAATAAAAACAATGTAATTGAAAGATACAAGCAACATGTTTATAGTAATAAATGGGAAGAGATAGGTAATAGGAAGGAAGAGAAGAATAATAGTAATACAGTCTTAGTAAATTATTTGACAGTGTTGTGGGAATTAGTTGTTAAGCAGACTGATGGCATTCGGGAAAAAACTGTCCTTATGTCTAGTTGTTTCGGTGTGCAATGCCCTATAGCGTCTTTTTGAGGGTAGAAATCTATTTATTATTTAGGCAAAAGGAGCTGAAACCATTTTTAAGTTCAGAATGAGATAACATTCAGAAGCAGATAAGGTGGATACATTCCTAAATCACTGAACTAGAAGGAGGACGATGTATACACTCAGACGTACAAGAAGTTATTACAGGTAGGCCTCAATTTACTATCTGTTGCTTAGCAATCATTCAAAGTTATGATGGACCTCCCCCCCCCCAAAAAAAAGTTATTTACAACCCACTTCCAAAGTTCCTACAGCCATAAAAACATCTCCACTGGATATCAAAATTATATCAAAGCCACTTCGCAGCTTATAATGTTACATCAGGATCTTACTTTTTAAATAAAAATAGGTAGAGCTGCCTGCATTTTGAAAAATGTTTATTGACTTGATTGGCTATATTCAGTGATTCTGTTGTGCTCTAAAATGCATTAAACATTGGTCTGTTATCTATAAAGCATAAATTATTATCTGTATGCATAGAATTCCTTGGGTTATTAAAATAGATTATTAACGAATAACAACAAAATGCTTTAAAAAAAATCAATGGTAGATTCATTTACAGGTAAGTTTAATCTAATAGACACTTAGAATTTTCGTATAACTTGAATTCCAGAATGCTGCTAGTGCTATACTCCAATTATCATCAGTAAGATGATAGCTGTTCCCCAAAGAAAAGCAAAGAGCATAAATGCATCTACTCTAAAGCACTGAACATCCTTAATAAGGCCACAAATTCAGCTGCTGGGGAAGTTTCTTTTCCAGATGATACAATTTCTTTCATAACACAAGTTTGTGGCTAGGATATATTTCTTAGAAATAACTGATCCTGGTGCAACGTGGCTTAATATGAGGGTTTTTTTTTAATGTGTCCATCTTTAAAACAATTAAAATCCTTTGCATAAATAAAAACTATTGAAGTTCCTATGAACTTTGAACAGTTTTTCTCGGTCACCAGAACAGAAAACCAGGAGTGAAGTTGGAGGAACTGTCACCATTTTCATCTCTGAGTGAGAACCACAGCAATAAACAACAAGAAAAAAGGCTGACAGTTTGCAAGAACAAATGGAGGAAAAAGTGCCTACCAGATACTTGTGGTAACGTTTTCAGATGTCATTGTGGGACTCATTCACCAGGACCATTTTTGCATTATATGGCACACAGATTTAGCATCACAGCTTACTGTTCATTTGTTGGCTTTTAAGAATCTGATGGATAACAGAATGGCTCCTAAGAGCAATTCCACATTCACTGTGCAATGATATGCAAAGCAGTTTCTCTCAATAATGCATTTTCATAACTATCCAGTGTCCCTTGGGAAGGAGGGCTGGAGAAAATCCATTCCATTTAATAGAACTCTAAGTACTAAAAACTACAGACCAGGAATACTCCCAGACTTTGAGTACTTAACATTTTAAAAACATATATTTCCCTTCTTTCGCAAAAGAAACAAATCCTACACAGACAAGATTGCATCCAACTATCTGTGAAGTCATCTCTGAATGCTTTTGGTAGAGTTTTTATTATGGGAAGATGGTGAGAGATTATCAATCCTCTATTCCCTTAAGATTTCTGTTTGGATGCTCTCTAACTCTTTTAGAATTTACATTGAACAATGTCTTATACTACGCAATGCTTCCACCTAGCAGGAGTTGTTATGGGATTCAATTGCCCTTAACTCACTCCTTCAGAAATTCAGTGAAAAATAGAGGTCTATCAAAAAAATGCTGAGACCTTAGAAAGTTTGCAGAGAGGAAAAACAAAGATCTGGAGACTAAATCGTATGATGAACGGTTGAAGCAACAAGGTATGCCTAGCCTATCAAAGAGAAGGATTGAGGAAAGAGGATAACTATCTTCCAATATTTGAGGAGTTGTCACAAAGAAGAGGGGATTGAGTTTTTGAAGGCTCTAGAGCACAGGACAAGAAGTCATGGGTGGAAACTTGTTAAAGAGAGAGCCAACCTAGAAGTAAAGAGAAATTTTCTAACAGTGAGAACAATTAATCAATGGAATAGCTTGACTCCAAGAGATGTGGTGCTCCATTACTGGAGGTTTTCAAAAATAGGTTGAATAACTATTTGACTAGGATGGTATAAAGTCTCCTTCCTTGAGCAGAGAAGACCACCTAAGTCCCTTCCATCCCTAAGATTCTGTGTTGTTTCTTAAAACTTCAAAACAGGCTTCAGTTCCCTTTGCGCTTTGCCTAGGAAACAGTTCCTGCAGAATTCCATCAAAGTCATCTTCCTTACTTTCTACACTAGTTCTCCTCTACAGGTTGGGCAATCTTAAAGGCCCAACTTCCATTAAAAGCAGAGCAGAAATTAAACCAGCTTTCTTGCCCAAATACCTCCAAACCACTCCTGAATTAGAGCCTCCATGTTTCTCCTCGGAATATCAGCAATCCAGTGGTGACCAGTGAAATGTTTTTTACAAGTTTACAATAAAAGCATGGGACTTCTTCCTTTTTAACCAAACGAAATTGACAGTTCTGCCATTTCTGTAATCCAAAAGACAAGAAAAAAAGTTAAACAATACAGCATTTTTCTTTTACTTTTTAAAAATGATTCTGGAGGGATAGAGCATCAAGGAAATCAACCAATCAGGAACCATGATAAACACGTTCTGGATAGCTATCAAAGGAGAAGGATGGGTTTTGAATCTGGAAAGTTATTTCTTAAGCCAGTTTTAGTTCCAGTTGGTTTATGCATGGGAGACAGGTTTATGGCTGCAACGTAGAAAATCCCCGAGACTGGTAAACCAATCTAAATCTTACATTTTGAACCCAATCTCTTTCCAGGGCAGCTCTTCCTATAACTTTTTACATGAATCCAACCTTGAGGTTAAAACACTGCTATATATACTCTCACCCTTTTTGTGTGTGTTATACATTACCTCAATGAGCTGAGATTTTAAATGATTTTCACATTTCCCAATGGAAAGCACATGCTTCTTACAAATTGCACTGTCTGCCACCTCGTTTCACTTAACTCATTAAAACTTGGAAGAGATTCT
The DNA here is from genome assembly GCA_023053685.1 of Diadophis punctatus similis. NCBI lineage: Eukaryota > Metazoa > Chordata > Lepidosauria > Squamata > Dipsadidae > Diadophis > Diadophis punctatus. The sequence continues at coordinate 188,944,717 of JALIGW010000003.1, forward strand.
GCTTCAGACTAATTTCTGAGCCACCTCATCCTCTTAGCTGTTGCTATCTCTTCGATTTAAGATGTTCTGCTGGTCCTTTAATAATCCTCTCTCTCTCTCTCTCTCTCTCTCTCTCTCTCTCTCTCTCTCTCTCTCTCTCTCTCTCTCTCTCTCTCTCTCTCTCTTTCTCTCTCTCCACTGCTGATAGGGTCCTGGTCAAACAGGAATCAACTGCAGAGAGAGAGAGAGAGCTTTGAAAAATGATACAGAATATATTTTATTCCTTATTTTTCTCTACAGCATTTCAAAGCTAATCAAAGGCAAGAAGAAGAAAGCAAGGGTGTAGGTTCCTTTTAACCCAACAGAGAAGGAATTCAGAAGAGATGTTTCCTTACAAATCATTTTCAATGAGCAAAAAACAGGCTTATGATTATATATTGCAACGTGCAACAATCTTGTTGCGTCCAGGCTTCCTTCAGGTTCTCAGCTGAAGCTGGGCTGCTGCTGCAAGCTGATTGGTCGCAGCCCTTCTGGCTCTACTATATAAGGAGCTGTCAAGAGTACCGACTTTGCCGCTCTCTGTTAGCCTGAGCGTGCCGCGCTAAGCAGACAGACTAGCGCTTTCACTGTTAGCATTTACCTTGAGCTGAATAAACTTGTTAGCCTTTCAAATGTGTCTGCCTCAGTTTGTATGTCTTCTAAGACGTATCAAATCTAGCTTGGATTTCTAAGTTTCTTCTTCCAATGAGTGTTAATGGTAAATAATCTCAAAAAGCAATGGGTCAAAGAGACAATGTCATTCCTGAGAGTTTATATCACTATTTAACACATCCGTCCCAATAGCTGATCCAAGCAATCATATTGATTTGGGACACTAGGCATAAATGCTGAAATAATAAACACATTTTTTAAAAAAAGAATGGAAAAGAGAAGACAATAACTGATAACTCTCACAAGTGCTCTGCATCTGTGTTTCATTTCTGATGTACCTATAGCCAAGCCTTCAGAATTTGCCCTGACTTTTCTCCTGCCCATCCATGAAATTTTAAATATATTATTATTATTATTATAAATTTTTATTCATCGTCGCCTTCGGCACGACCTAAGCATAGCTCATAAAATTATCCGCTACAATGTCCTTCCTGTCAATGACTACTTCAGCTTCAACCACAACAATACATGAGCACATAACAGATACAAACTCAAAGTGAACCGCTCCAAACTTGACTGTAGAAAATACGACTTTAGCAACAGAGTGGTAAATGCCTGGAACTCACTACGTGACTCTGTAGTTTCGTCAACAAACCCCCAAAACTTTACCCTAAGACTATCCACTGTTGACCTCACCCAATTCCTAAGAAGTCAGTAAGCGGCGTGCATAAGTGCACCAGCGTGCCTACCGTCCCTGTCCTAATGTTCCCTCTTTCGGTACCAATCTTTTAAACAATGTTACATCTATGTATATTGCCAACACATACTTGACAAAATAAATAAATAAAACATAATAAATTAATATGAAACTCAGTCAACTGAACATTTAAAAATGTATCACAAATATTATTGACTGGCACTGATAGTTGATATTGGTTGCTGCCAGCATCCTAGGTATCGACCATGTACCTTCTTAAGGTATAAGATGTTCCGAGTAGCGTAGTTTTTTTTGCAGTTCCGCTGGTGTTATTGCAGGAAGCTGCAATTTATTAATTGTACATTAATTAATGTATTTTGTAAAATTCTTGGACATGGTACCAAGTGCCCCGATGACAATGGGTATCACTGTTACATGTTTCATCCATAATCACATAGTTTTGATGGCCAGGTCGCGATATTTCGTGATTTTTTTCCCAATTCTTTTTTTTCGACTCTGGCGTCTCCTGGTACAGCGACATCAATAAATTGTACACTTTGGTTTTCGACAACTGTGATATCTGGCGTGTTGTGTTCCAAATGACGATCCGTCTGTATTCGAAAGTCCCACAAGATCTTCATCTTCTCATTTTCGACAACTTTTTCCACTTTATGTTGCCATGACTTTTTGGATAGAGGTATGTCATATTTTTTACATAATGACAAGTGGATTAATTTAGCAACTCGGTCATGTCTAGCTTTGTAATCAGTGTGTGCGATTTTGCTGCACTCACATATTAAATGTGAAACAGATTCAACTTTGTCATTGCAAAGTCATCAGTTTGGATTATTATTATTATTATTATTATTATTATTATTATTATTATTATTATTATTATTATTATTATTATTATTATTATTATTATTATTATTATTATTATCTCTTTTATTCATCAAACATGAAACTCAGTCAACTGAACATTTATTATTATTATTGTTGCTGTTGTTGATGATGATGATCTTTGAAGCAAAATGTGTTTGTGTGTAAGTTTTACAGGTTAGCTGGAAAAAATATGATTTCTGCATTAAATAAAACAGGCCTTTTTGAGATTTTAATGCTATTTATCTGAAAAGTTATCATGTTGAAATAAGCCAGCTTTGGGACATGGCAAATAGCTGTGTAATCCAGATGTCACTTTTGTTACATCTTAAGCTTAATGCCAATGTGTTCCTCCAAGAAATTCTTATCAAATGTAACTATTGAACTACTCATCACTGAACAATTCCGTTATGTACTCTTTCAGGCGGTCTGGGTATGTCACTGTACGTTGTAAGACAAGATATCTAGCAAAAGTTCACTCTAACTCTAGGATTATGTGAAGTTCATAAGGCAAGAGTTCTTAGTTTTTGTTTCTTCACTTCTAATACACATTCAGTTTTACAGACATTTGTCTGTAGAGCGGAGATATCCCCTCAAAACCAAGCTAAACATCATTTGTCATTTACATATGTTTTCACTTGATAGAATAGTTTTATTTCACATTTCATTTCATTTCATTTCATTCCATTCCAGCAATAAACAATAAACAGAGTCACATATATCTCCTGGGTTTGGCTGAAAAATGCCTCTACTACAGATCTTGGGGCCTTTTAAAAAAAACTGATATGTTTTCAATGTTGAAGGGTTAAAAGAGGACACTTTCGGATCATCTGGAAATCATTAACGTTACAAAGCTCAGAGAAGATAAAAGTTTCCATTTTCTAAAATGTAAATCAAAAACATATTCATTAGTATTGCAAAATAAACATGCAAATCTTTGCCACTTCAAGAGCCTGGCTAAATATGTACAAGGGCAAAACCCAGAAATACATCTGGTCCTCGGTTAAGAAACTTGCCTTTTCAGTTTTATCTAAAGAGCTTGTCTGTCTTCCATGGTTGATTTCTTGGAATATAGCAGTTCATAATAAGCATTTGAACGACATGATGAAATAAACAATGATAAAGTTTGTGTCCTGGTATATGTATATGCTTGCTTTCCCCCGCCCCTCTTTTCTTTTTAACTTTCCCAGTGAGATTATTCTTCCATAGGCCTTCCTACACTCCAAATGTTTATGAAACATCTCATCTGGCATTTCTGATGGTCTCCAGAGGATAAGATATATGGTTTGTGTATAATTGCTACACACCTTTTTAATCTTGCATTAGCCCAAGGTTCGACTTGTGAGCAGACTATTGGGCAAAGACATTTGTGCCCAAATTTGGATATGATATTGGGCATGTGGAATGTCTTACATCATAACAATGACAATAAGAGGAAAGGTTGGCAGCACTTGACTCGTTCCCTTTACAGTGATTTACTTACTGTCTGGCAATCAGCTCCTAGTATGATGTTTGCTTCTCATAAACAAATTCAATACAGAGGACTTTGGTGTCAAGATAACAGGAATCTCATCCATCAGGGCAGAATAACAACCCCAGCCAGCGAGAAAGCAAGACCGCCTTGGCTATTCCGGCAGGGCCATAAAATCATAGGTCTGGAAGGAACCTTCTGATCAAGGCACAAGACCTTATTCCATTCAAGTCAAATAGTTGTCCAATCTACTTTTGAAAACCTACGGTGATGGAGCATCCACAACTCCAGGAGGCAAGCTGCTCCATTGATCAATTGTTCTCACTATCAGAAAATTTCTCCTTACTTCTAGGCTGGAGCTCTCTTTAACATGCTTCCACCCATGACTTCTTGGCCTGCCCTCTGGTGCCTTAGAAAATAAGTCAATTCCCTTTCTTTGTGACTACCCCTCAAGTACTGGAAATCAGTCACCATGTCCTCTCCTGATCCTTCTCTTTGAAAGGCTAGACATATCTAGCTCCCTCAACTGTTCATCATATGAGTTAATCTCCAGACCCTTTATCATCTTTGTTGTTCAAATGTTTCTCTACATCTGAATATCAGATCAGATTTAGATCATAGGACACTACTTGTTAAGGCCAAAGACCACACTGAACTTTGAACCGTCTAATTCAGGAAAGCATGCCAAGAAATGGGCAAACCTAAGATAATGTTGTTAACAGGGACAGGGCAGGAGCTATGGATGATTTTGTCTAATTTTAATATAAGATTTATTAGAATGAAATGGCATTAATGCAGTTAATTATGATTTCTTCTTTTTGTAGTTAATCATTTCATCTTTGACCTCAGTAGCAACTTGAGCAGATGTTCAGAGCTATGCCTGCAACCTAGAATCCACTCCAGCCTGGCCTTTTCACAAATACAAAATAACTTGGCTTGCTTCTCGTTTTTGAAATAATAATAAGAAGAAAAACAACAATACATCAAGATACAATTTGAACAAAATGCAAAAGGCTAAATTTGAGGGATGCTTTGGGTGAATTACCCAAGCCAAATAAACCTCCAGGCTCACCTTCTGTTTGGCTTCCTGTTTCTGTAAGAAACTAGTGCTAAAATGAGTGGTGACTAAAAAAAATGCAGGAAAAAAATCCTAAAAAATGATGACATGGTTGACGTTAGAATTAGCTGGGAAGACGCATCCTCTGGGACTTGTAAGGCTCCATTACTTTTGCAAAGTAATGGAGCCTTACATGTTTTTGCAAAGTTGATATTGTGTTATATACACACTTTTGATTTCAACCGGAACAATCTGCAACCTAATATGTTTTACATATAGTTGTTGAATCAAAAAAGGTGAGTCTAATGATTTATTAATATTGGATTGTGTGCAATATTACAGTACCATTAATGTGTGCAGTACCATTAATGCTAACTACCGTATTTTTCGGAATATAAGATGCACTGGAGTATAAGACACACCTTAGTTTTTGGGGAGGAAAATAGCGGGGGGGGGAAATCTGCCTACCAGGTATTCATCTGGCTAGCGTCCTTAGTCTGGTCAGCTTCAGCACATTATTTTATCCCCTGGTTAGGACTTAAAAAAACCTTCTTCAGAGAGAGTAACAATGAAAGAGCCTGCAAGCCAGTAAGTGCTGGGAAGATCCTTAGCACCTAGTTAGGGCTGGGAAAAAAGCTCCGAAAAAGCTACATTCAGAGTATAAGATGCACCCAAATTTTCAGCCACTTTTAGGGAGGAAAAAGGTGCATCTTATACTCCAAAAAATACGGTACAGTTAAAGTATTGTATGTCTGATTTCCAAAGAAAAAGGACTTTAGGAGCTGGAAACAGCAACATAAAGATGGTCTCCCTATTCATTGTTGATAGATTAAAATGGCTAGTGGCAATTAATCTTGGCCAACTACCGTATATCAGGAGCTGAGGACAATTCAAATCTTGACTTTAAAAGTGTATTCTTCCACCAAGTTCTTTCTGTTCAAATGGAGAAAAATAAAACAGATTTCTGACCAGTACAAAGGATTTAGATGATCTTCCAGTCACAGAGGTTAATGTTTTCTTTTATATCTAAGGAGTCCAAAGCCTGAGCTCCTACACTCCATAATACCTCAGCAACCTGAGTTAGACCAAATCTCATATCTGACAACTTCTGGAAAATGTGGTATTCCAGATCATCTATTTATCTGCCTCCCTCCGGCATTATCAATAGCAGAGAAGGACAGTGGAGACAAACAGCAGATGCCAGGAACCAAGAAATAATAATATTGATGGTTATTCCATTTGGATTGATGATAAGAGACAAATGTTTGTCAGATTTGTTTCTTCAGATACCAGAAGAATTTGTCTGGCCTCAGAAAGGACACACCTCAACTATGATGTCTTTTTTTTTTTTTTTTTTTTTTGCTCCATTGCAAATATCAATATGTCTCAAATCTACTTGACTGGCAATGATTCTCTGAGTCTGGAAACTTGTGTACATGGGGGGGAAGAAGTGCTTTGCCTTTGAATTGCAAATCCTGCTCCTCAGTGGTGGATTTCAATTTTTTTACTAACAGTTCTGTGGGCGTGGTGTCGTGGTGTGGTGTGGCTTGGTGGGCGTGGCTTGGTGGGCATGGCAGGGGAAGGATACTGCAAAATCTCCATTCCCTCCCCACTCCAGGGGAAGGTTACTGCAAAATTCCCATTTCCTCCCGATCAGCTGGGATGCGGAAGGCAGAAAATAGATGGGGCGGGGCCAGTCAGAGGTGGTATTTACCAGTTCTCCGAACTACTCAACATTTCCGCTACCGGTTCTCCGAACTACTCAAAATTTCCGCTACCAGTTCTCCAGAACTGGTCAGAACCTGCTGAAACCCACCTCTGCTGCTCCTCTAGGAATATGCATATTGCTACATAGGCAGAAGTTTCTTAATAAGTATCCCCCTCTAGTTTGCCTTGGTCATGCCTCACATGGAGTATGTGTTCATTTCTACACGTCCCAGTTTATGCATCCCAGTTTTAAAAAGGCATTGATAAACTGGAGCAAGTTAAAAGAAGTTCTACCAAGATCATGAAAGAATTGGAAATCAAATCCTAGGGATGCTTAGCTTGCAGAAGAGGAGGTTATGAGGTAAATGATAGCTATCTTTAGAAGTCTAAAGGGTGGTCACATTGTGGAGAGTTCAGACTTATTCTTACTTGCTCCAGAGAGTAAGACTAGATAGGACCAATGAGATGAAATTTCAAGGATGTAGGCACAGATAGAACATGAGGAAGAACTTCATGACCAAAAGAGCTATTAGTCAGAGGAATAGTAGAAACCACAGAGCAGTTTCTTTCCTTTCATGGAGGTTTTCAAACAAATACTGGATGATCATCTACCAGGGCTGGTGTAGTGAATCTCGCACTGTGCTGGGTATTGAACTTAGGTTCCTTCCAATTTTACATTTCCATGATTTGTATTGGAAATAACAAAGAGATTTAGGCAGAAAATAAGATCCAGCTTTCCTCAACCTGATCGATGCCAATATCATCTTAGTATGAGAGAACATCGTGTTAATTGGGAATTTTGAGGGTGAATCAGGTTGGGAAAAGCTATTTTCTGTAAACTTATGAGGAATTCAGAGTTACAAATATCTGTGTAAACCTGGGTGGTCTTACAACTTCTCTGAAAACAGCTCCTGGTATTGATGTTCCTCATAGAAAGATAAAAGTATGGAATAGAATTATTCAATGTCTATGTATGTGTGTGTTTGCACGGACGTGTGAGTATGTATGTGTGTACCCACACACACAAACACACAAATAGCATCTGAGCCATGGCTTATGACAAAAAGCCCACAGAAGACCATATGTGCACACAGTTTTAATTTAATGTAATTTAATCAAGTTAATTTTTTTTTAATAACAGACTGCCCATTCATTTGGGGACTTTTGACATTTCTTCTTCAAATTCCTTGGCAACACCATACCATCACAATTTACTTCATAAATCCTCATAATCTTTCCCAGGGACTAAATATCTAAGCCTCGTGGAGTACAGAATATGATAGCTTCAAGTATGACAGCCAATAACCCTTTTTGCAACAGAAAAGGAGGCGAGACAGCTCACATCTTTGAAAAAAATTAAAAGGTGAGGGAAATTTAATGGAAACGTGAACTATTTCTCTTTTGTTCGTCTTCGTGAATGTAATAGCAACATTTTGAATTGGACCTAGAAATCTACTAACACCCCATGAAATAATCTCAGCAGAAATGATTAGATGGTACAGCACATCACAGTAATCTAAGGACAAGATGATAAAGGCATGAGTCACTGTCATAAGAGCTTTCTGTCGAAAGCATGCCACAGCTGTTGAAACCACCAAAGCTGGGCAAAGACTTCCCCAGCCATAGTGTCCATCTGCTCAAGCTGGAGCAGCAACTTCAAAAGAATTTCTATTTATTTATTTATTTTATTTTATTTTATTTTATTTTATTTAGTTTGTCAAGCATGAATGAGAAAACAATTGTAAGTATGAACATAACATATAAACATATAAGTATAAACAGGTAAAGTATATGCATAAGAAATGAGTACGAATAATGGGGAACAGTAGGACAGGGACGGTAGGCAGTAGGCACGCTGGTGCGCTTATGCACGCCCCCTTACAGACCTCTTACGAATGGGGTGATGTCCACGGTAGACAGTTTTAGGTTAAAGTTTTGGGGTTTTGAGGCTGTAACAATAGAGTCAGGTAGTGTATTCCAGGCATTGACCACTCTGTTGCTGAGGTTGTATTTTCTGCAATTGAGTTTGGAGCGGTTTACTTTGAGTTTGTATCTATCGTTTGCCCGCATATTATTGTGGCTGAAGCTGAAATAGTCATTAACAGGTAGGACATTGTAGCAGACAATTTTGTGTACTAAATTCTAGCACTTCAGCCTGCTCTTTCAGGGAAACTGCAGTACTTTTCAGTACCTATTGCTGGGCTGCATTGAAATATGCTACTTGTCTATCCAAAAAACCAGTGGGTATTATATGGGGCTGAGATATGTGGGTGGTGGTGGAATGAGAAGGTCATTATTCAAACTGAAAGTACTCCAGAACAGTTTTTAGGAAGATTATGGCCTCCCATGTGGCACTGGAAGTGGGGTTACCTCAAGCTCTGTTAGAATTCAACTTGCATTGCGAGGGAAATTTAAGAAATAAGAAATCCCTCAAGATCTCCACTGTTTTTTTTTTCTATTATATGAGTGGACATAATTGGAGCAAATTCTTTTCTCCTGTCCTACTATTCTTTCCTCGTTTGGAGGACTTAGTTCTTGGAACAATGAAAACCTAGCTGAGCTTTTGCATAGGATGCCTATAGAGATTCTAGTGTGGTATCATGATAACCTAGAAGAGTATATGTCCAAGATAAGAAACATTGAAGCCTCTCCCAATATCTAGACAAGATTGCTGATTCTTTGTCAAGGAAGCTTTTACATCTTTCTACTTCAGCCCATATCTGCTTCATTTATTTTGCAAATGCCCAGTGCAACAATACGTCTATCCTTGTGGTATTGGCCAAGTGGAGGCCAATAGTTCTTTATGTCCTCTACTACCTTCTCCATAAGGGGGAATTATTGTCAATAAATTTAAGTGGGGGTCAGATTTACCTCCTTCATCCATAAATATATTAAACAAGCAAGATGACACTACACATCTCTATCTTACTCCTCACTCAGTGCTGAACCATTGGCCATGCATTCCATTTATCCTCACACAAGTTGTATCATATACATATTTCAAATCACACTCAGCAGTCAACCTTTAGTTTCATGTGCCTGCAAAATATTCCCTAATTGTAACCTGATCAATTTGTCACACGCTTTCCCTAAATCAACATACATGACATCAATTTTCTTCCTTACATTCATATATTTCTCAATTATATAATCTGTGAGATCAGAAGGATCCTTAGTCTTAGGAAGTTATGAAGACCTGCATCTTTCTCCAAATATTGGGCTAGGCCAGGGGTTGAGCTGTGAAGATGTTTGGTCTGCTGCCTGGGTGGAAAAGTATCTTTGTTTTTAACTATGTTCTATGGGTTGTTATGAGCACCCTAGATCGTATGAGATAGGTGGCCATATAAATAATTAAACTGCTTAAAAATTGAAAATTGAAAAAGCTGCACAACCCTTACAGTTCCCAAATCTTGGTCATTGTGATGGAATATACAACTGCAGGAGAAGACAGTGAGATTTTTGACAACCCAGAGTTTTCCCAGCGATTTCATGGATTAAGAGATTGCACAATCCTTAAATGAATGGGAGAGTTTAGAAGAGCAAGCAAAGCTTTGGGACAGAGTTAAGTGCATAATCAGCTTAGAGTCATTGCATTCCCATAAGCACTTCAAGTCCAACCCCTCCTGAATTTCATTGACCTTTATCTGGTCCCAACTTAGTGTTGAATTTTAGTTGACCAGACTGTTATGTATAGACCTGAATAAATTTATGCTGCAAACCTAACCAGTGGTCCTGATTCTTTGTGTCTGATAGGGAAGGGGAAAGAGATTCAGAGTAAACACACCCTAAAATCTTTTAGGATACATCTAATAGGTAAGAAAGTTATAGTTTTAGTTTGGAAAGATTCCGTCCATTAAATGCAAGGAATAAAGGATTAAACTTGATTGGATCTCACTGTCTCACCTCTGGGCTTGGGTCTGACACTCATTTTGTCACTTCTTGTATCCTTTTAATCATAATTCTGCCACTTTTCCAAGCCCAGTTAATAAATTTAGAGTTTTGCATTGATTCTTGCTATTATTTTCCTTTGGATAGAGGAACAATATTTTTTCCAATCCTTGGGGACTTATACAGACTTCACATACATATTAAATAAGTCATATGGCCATTTCATAAGCCAATCACGTCCATATTTTAACATTTCTCCAATTACACCATCTACACTTACATCCTATTAATTTTCAATATTCTTACAGCACTTGTCACTTCCTTTTCATTATTATTTTTTCTTGGTCCCTTTATTGCTGCTTTTTGTTTCAGTTCAACCCTTTCACATATCCATATCATTCCCATATATATTTATAAAATATCTCTTCCAGGATTCTCACTTTCGCTGTATTCCAATTCACATCACTGCTTTTAGTTTTAATTCCATTCACTTTGCGGAGCTTCTTGTTTAGCCCTTAATATTGATGTCCAACACACACACACAAAAAGTAATGAAATCAGCTCTGCATTTTCTCTTCTTAACTGTTCTTTGCTTACTTTGATTGCATTATTTGCAATTGTTTTTCTCTCTAGACACATCTGGGATGGAATCTCCAGCTAGAGTAGAGGAAGGAATGAAAAGATTGGCAACATCGGAGTCCTTTCAGGGAAGAATGGGACCAGGGGTGAAATGCTACCGGTTCGGCCCGGTTCAGGCGTACCGGTAGCGGCGGCCGCTGATAGTTTGGAGAACTGGTAATGGCGGCAGTGTGAGGCTCCACCCACTGCCTCCCATCGACCAGTGCGCTCCCACAGAGAGGGCCTCCTCGGGGTGCCATCAGCCAAGCAGTGTAGGCTGGTGACGCCCAGGGGGAGGGCCTTCTCTGTGGGAGCACCCACCCTCTGGAATCAGCTCCCTCCAGACTTAAGAACCATTCACGACCTGTCCACCTTCCGCCATGCCCTCAAGACGTATTATTTTTATCAAGCCGGGCTGGTGTGAAAAAGTTTTTGGGGTTTTTAAGATTTTACCAAATTTTAATTGTATTAAATCAGGGCCACATCGAATATTTTCTTTTAAATGTATATATATTTTAATGTTTATATTGTGTTTTTACTTGGCTGTCCACCGCCCTGAGTCCCCTGGAGAAGGGCGGTATATAAATTTAATTAAACTAAACTAAACTAAACTAAACTAAACCTGCCCGGACATCACCATTTTCTTTTTTTAACCCTCTGCACATGCGTAAAGCCTTCTGCGCATGCGCAGAGAGTGAAAAAGTGTGTTTGATGGTGGCGTGTGCGTGAGCGGAGCAAGCGCGCACGCACAAAGTGCGCACTTCTGAACCGGTAGAGAAGGTAAGTAGATTCCACCACTGGATGGGACAGGGGTCAGACCCCCTCTAGAATTCCTGAAGCCTTTATGTGGCTGTTAACAAGAGAATGTAGTTGTTCTGATGTGATTCTTGTAAATAGGCAGGCAACAATAAAGAAGAAATTCTGATCAACTCACAGTATCTCTCTGGTTTCTTGTGTCTGACAGCATTGTACAATGCCTTTCTCTTATCAGCAATCACTCTTATAAATGGATTTATCCATTGTCATTCCTGTATTTTCTTATCCACACTCTCTCTCATATCATTATTCCATACAATATCTTTTCATATTTTCCTTTAGAATAACACCACAAACTGCTGTAGCATTCTGTAACTTTCTTTTTACTCTGTTCAAGCATACTTCATATCTTTTGTTTTCCTTTTATTCATATTTACACTCATTTATTCTGTTGGGAGATTAATTTGTCTTGTATACCTATTTATAAAGGTATCATATTTTCTCCTCTATATATACTGTAATATACTCTAATTTCTTTTACTTCTTTTATTTTCTTGCTTATCCATTTATTCCCAAAATCCATCCTTGGCACTGTGAAAAAATGTTTGCCTTATATTCAGAAACTTGTATTATATCAGACTTTCATCATAAACAATCAAATCAATTATGTTTTTAGATTAATAGTCATTCCTTTTCCATGTGTATATATGATTAGACTTATGTTTAACCCAGACATTTGGGGGTGGGAATTGACTTTTTCTAAGCATATATTCACCACATAGTCACTATGATTCTGGAAATGAATCACTTTTCAGTTCCAATGCATTCATTCATGTCATCTAGAAGAATGATTTTTCTCTAGATTAAATAAATTCAGAATGTAGCATACTTTTTCACAAATCTCGCTTATTTCTGTCCAATGGAAAGTAACATGTACTGTAACTATCAACAAACAATGGATTTCCACTTTCATACATGTTTACAACGTGACACCAATTTGCTCTTTCTGACATACATTTTAGGCCTTTTATTCATAATTAAACTCACATCTTCACTTCTATGCATTTACTCATGAATTCTGCTCTATAAAATAATCAGATTATCTTCATTTAGACCTATTGCATCCTCCCCTTTTCTCTTATTTTAACAGAAACGTAACCTTCCTATTTGCATTCCTTCATTCCTTCATTAATATCTTTATGCATTATTGCAGTCACAATTCAGGTCAGAATCTTCATATGCCACGGTCATTACCAGATGGTCATCAATTCCATATACTGT